>UZAN01043006.1:24901-41109 GCA_900618425.1 Echinostoma caproni
TAGAATCCGTGTGCGTGACCACTGGGCCCACCAGCTCATCTTTATTGAATCATCACAAAAATAATTCAATAAATAAGGGATAGGTGAGCCAAAAACCTCCGCACTAAATGATGGTTTTGGGCGTAATCCGTGAATAATCAATATGAAACCAGATTACATACACAAACCGTGTATGACACGAGAAATCAGATTCAAGCCCCAAGACGATCCAGTATAGCAGCTGAATTGTAGAGTTGAAGCAGAGTGTATTTGTGGATCGAGTTTAATAAATATTAAATTTAGACGTCAATACTTCAAATTCGCGTCCACAACACAAGTCACATCCTGTGGAATAACATGAAAGTATTTTAAAATCTTAGTTAAAGGTTTACTAATATTGGGAAGAGTAGGTCATGAAATTAGACTTTAATTTAGTTAATCTGTCCCTTTCAGTTTAGATTCATAACATTTTTGTCCCAATACAGACTCAATGAACCGTTTCACTCATTTTTTAACATGCGGTTCGCTTTGTTATTGATCAGTAAATTGAAACGTTCAAAATAAGAACATATATATAGCTTGTTATTACCCTCCAACACTGTTTTCGTTTGATATTGTCTTACAGACCAGCTGGCAAGTTCCAGGATTTCGCAAATATTATTTTGAATGTATCTTTGTTCTCGGTTTGCTAGAATTTATTATTAGTGACGAGTGTATCGAACTAGGGCTGAAAATGATGACCGATAGGAGTTAAATTTTGAATAGCCTGTCTAAATTTCATTCCCGGGAAAACTGACAATCACAAAGTCAACTTTCATTGATCGCAACAATGAAATTGTCAGACCGGATTGCTTGACAGTGCAGCATATTTGTCACTGCCTTGTTCACATGGCGTTTACAGAGAAGAATCTACGGAAATAGTTTAGGTGTGTGTCCTCGTGATCCAGATATTTATTTCGTTTTCATGAGCTCCTTTTTTAGAATTTATCATCATCACTATTGAAATTTATTTATTTCATTCCTAATTCGACCGTATTTGTCAAATTTTCCGGATGTTTCGAATGACCCTCAGTCCTTTTACGGTTTAGCGTTTTCTCCACCGCTATTCCTTTGGGAGATCGGTACTTTTCATCTTGTTCAGCGTGTCTGACCCATTGTCCTTATTCGCGGATGATCTTGTTTTTGCCGGTCTAATTGTACAACTAAATCAATCTGACCATTTATGGTTATTTCAATGGTACTATTGATTACTGGTCAACTTTCCTTTGTTGACAGTAAAATTCGAGTTTTTGTATTATTATTATTATTATTAGGAATACCGTGTCCCCTTCCCCCCCCCCCACACACCCCGGGGGGGGGTTCAAATGCACTAAAATGAGAACCTCGTACTATTATCTTTCAAAATGTTTACTATTACAAAGATGGAAGAAGCTGGTCCATTTTTTGTTTCCGTCCGTGCAACTCTCTCCGGTCAAGATAATCATATGAGATTCGCGTTACTGAACCGGAGCTCAAGTTATCCACAACTGAATAGCTAACTTGACCCAGTGACTTATTTCTAGGATACTCGGAAAACAATAACAATATCACATGATTTTTAAATTACATATTTTGTAAACGAATAACACAAAAAATGAACGAATGATACCCCAAAAATCCAACTGATCGCCACAGAAATGTAAACTGAGAAACATTAGCCGGCCAGTCAGAAACCAAACATTTCGAACGAAATTCCATTTTTATATACTCATTGGTCGCATACGTTGTACAAGATAGATAAATGAAGTGGATCAATAAATCTAGTTGGGTTTTATCGTGTTTTTGGGTGCGTGTGTGTCTGTGTGTATAATGTCGATGATTGGTTACAACCAGGGAGGGCCAAGGGTAGAGGACACGCTTTTGGACACAACGTGAGTTTAGATGATTACCTCGTTCGATTGTTCAGGGGCACCAGGCACTCCTGATGGTCTTGGGTTTGTTGTGAGCGATCGATAATGACTCGAATATCCTTAGTCGGTGTTTTTCACGATGACGTAAAAATCCGAGAACGAGTTCGTAAGGTCCACCTTGTGACCGCTTTCAAACAAGTGGCGTGAGATGGCCGAAGTCGGTCCACGTGATGCAGTCAGAATCTTTGGTGTGGGCTGAGCCATTGATTCGTGCACATTCTTTGGGGTGAGTATGACCATTCTATACCATTTTAGGGTTATTTGAGAAACTATCATTTTGATTTACAAAACCGTCTTTTTGAATTGACAGTTTCTCAGTTCATCAAAGTGATGATTTCTTGATTCCAATAGACGGTTTCGCAAATCAAAATGATAGCTTCTCAAATAACCTTAAAATGAAAAGTGTTATAGTTTCGCAGTGATCGGTCGGTCAGTATGTTTGCTTTTTAGTAGCTGAAACAGAAGACAGCAATGCAATGGGCCCTACTGAGTAGCGATCTTTGAACGGAGAGTGGAGCAGACCTTGGCCTTCTCTGTCTGTAACCAGTCATGTGAATCACACAAGTACACACCTAATCACACACACATACGATAAAACCTAACTAGATTTCTTTATTCACTTCATTTATCTATCTTATCGAGTTTATTGGTACGCGACCAATGGGAGCACACGAAAGGCCATGTTTGTCTTCTGACTTACCTGTTCAAAATCAGTACGGGATCTAGAGGTTTCACTTACAGGAGAATTTGGTTTCTTAAAAGATTTTCAAATCAGATCTCCCAACAACCGTTCCAAGAAGCCTAGAGGTAAAAGGTTTTTCAATCGTCTCCTATCCCAAGGTGACTTGTCAGTCACTGATTGGTGCATAAGGTGAGAGGAGCAATCACTGGCAATCTCACTGTCATATGGGGATCTCCCTGGTTTACAAGTTGCCTGTCCAGACCTCATTTATGGTTGTGCGCTCATTCGGTTGCATTGATAACGAATCAAGCATTGATCGCACAACATAACACCTGTGTCAAAGGAACATCAATCCTTAGTATGAAAATGACGGTAAGAAGAAAGCAAATTTAATTAATGCTGTCAGAATAGGTCAGCAAGTAGGGACCAAATCAAAAATTTTCGTCTTGTCCGTCATGCGCCCTCTCAAACTACCACTAGGCGTCACACATCAGACAAGCCAGAAACAATAGAGACTCTTCAACTCCAGTTGTATTTTCATGGAGAAAGAAATCATTAGTACAACCATTCCTAATGCCGTACGGATAAAATGAACAGTGTCCCACATTGTGCTTGCACCAGTGGAACAATTCAACAATTTTTGACACCTGATCCCGCCTCTCTGTCTCTCATCTCTCTTCTCATAAATCCATGGAAAAAATAGATGCAAAACACATCAAGCTCTAAGACATTCAGATCCACTGTAAAAGGAGTGCCGTCAGCTGTTATACAATCACACCCGAGGAATTCAGCGGTCTATCGATAAATACAAGCACAGTTCCGGTCACAACTTTCCCATGCCTTGTTATTGCTCGGCTTCACGCTTTCCCCCAAAAAATCAATCTCTGATGCGTGGACATGCAGAATTGTCATATAACCTTCCTTAATCATGTATCTTTTTAGACTATGTGTATGGCCCTCTACAACTGCATGCACGCCGGGGTTTGCTTTTGGTAAATGTTGACTTGAATCACGACGCGTGAGTCATCTGCTTACAAGATGCGATTCGCTGACAAGCCTCAGTATGCCTTACCTTCTGAGATTCCGTTGTAAAAGCATTGTGAGTAGTGTACGTCAGTCAGACAATCGGCGATCACTGACTGGTTTGATAGTCTACCACAGAGTGTAGCGGAGTCAGAGACACGGAACAAAAGAACAAACTGGGCTATCTGCGGGCAATTTATCCGTCATTTTGTACTGTATTACGAGAAATAGTCTACCTGACTGTCAAATTGTTTGGGTGTAGTTTCTCTGAAATGCCGAATGTCACAAACACAGTCCAGTTTGTGGACAGTTAAATTATTCAAGGCACTTCTTCGAATTCGAATTCGCTATGCACCTGCGACTCTGACAGCATGCATTTCGACCACCTCATCTTCTTCTGAAGAGTATTTATATAATTATTAATTTACTATATACAAGTGAATGACTCTAATCAATTAATGCCTACTGATGGACATTTATCTTATCCCGCAGAAGTAGCAGATATTATAACGGTGAGGTTATCAATAAATTGGTGTACATACAACAGAGTGACTCATTTGAAGCAGATTGTAAAAATTCACTGAAACACGCAAGGTAATAATTGGAATGGTCCGACAGTGAATGTGCAGTAGTTATAATCTTGAATACCATAATTTGCTCTATGAGGCCTTATTCACGTCTTTACCGCTGCGAGAAACCACCAGTCACATTATTTTACGTAATCCAACCATACTACTCAATAATACCGATGACAACTTACGACAACGGGATATGTACGGGTGCTTTATTTTCGGCAAATCGACTTATTACCAAATACTAACATAGTCAGATTGAAATGAGAAAAAAAGAGTTTGGAGTAAATTCCTAAAACAGTGCATTTCTTTGCGCCGTCTCTGAGGTTGAATCGCACTCATAATAACAATCCAGTCAAAACCGGGACTTTTGATTAGATATCGAGTGTAATCGAACATTTTCAATTACTCTACTTCGACGCCGAATAAAGCACACTTCCGCTGTCAGTTGTGACAATGAATCTGAACGAATTTGATTCCCTCAAGTCTGAAAAGTACGCAAAGCGTTTAACTGATAACTAGCCAGACGAAAACTTGTGATCGATTAAAAAGAAAAGAACTTATCAGTTGGCAAACACCAAACCGTTTAAACAGCAACCAGTGCCAGACAGTATCATTCGACTGAACAAACAATCCTGTTTAGTTTAGGGAAGTGACAACCATGGTAATCAAAATGTGTACGGTACGTGTTATACTAAACACCTTTTATGTGGTGAACGGTCGATGGAGTAACCGCATAGTCACGAAGACATGCTATGCAGACATGGAAACTGGCAATCTCCGGTCTGGGATTTGGAATGACAAACCACATGTTCCTTCTATATCGGACATGATATTAAGTCAGGCGTCAGCCAACCTGCGTGCCACCAAAGTTGGCTGGTGGTGATACTGTTGCTCAGCCCTGGTTTGTTATCGTTCTGCCTAACGGATAGCGATGAAGTTGAGCTGTTCTATTGATTCGGAATGCTTTCGAAATACCCACTATCCAGTCTCTCTCGGGGACTCATTTTAGTATTGCCGATGGGCTGGTGATGACTCTGCTCTTTGCTTCAGTGTCTTCATCACCTAAACAGGCGAACAACCATCACACTGATGACCAACTATGTGCTAACGACATGCACTTCGTGCTGTTGAGCAACCATGGACACAATCCATTGTTACAAAGATGACAGAGTTCAAATTATGTACGATTTGGATTGGTGCACACAAGCGTCGCGCTTTCTCGAACGTGATTGATAATTGTAGAGGCCGATCCCCTCATAAATGATCTACCGAATGTGTTAGGGTCAAAAACAAACCTGTTGGGAGACTTTGCCAAAATCTGGAATAACAAAACCATGGGCTCGCTATCACGTCAATTATTTAATTGTCTACGGAGAACGACATGGAATTCAATGTTTCCAAATGTAAAGTTTTATTGTTACGCTGCAGGAGCAGATTATCTTATTAGCTCAGAAATCAGTATCTGCCATTTACCTCAATGAAGAAGGACATAGGTATAAATGTTGAAGAAGATTTAAGCTGCACGATTAATTTCTCCAGTGTTTCATCCACTGCTGTGAAGATTGTTGGCTTCCTTGGGTGAATCTTCGGTCGAGTTGAATCAATGTTGTTCCCATGTTTTTGCTATCCGTGTACATTTGACCGTACATGGAGCACGCCTTCCCAGTTTGGAGTCCATAGCTGCAACTTGATGGTAAGGTCCTGGAGCGTCCACAAATGATCACTACTAAGATGGTCAAAGGCTTGAACTGCCTAACATAACCAAGGAGAGGTTACAATGGTTGGGAAAATATTGTACTCAGTACAGCCGAATTCGTGGAGACATGCTTTTAGTGTATAAGATACTGCAGAATCCAAACCATTCATGTTGGTCGCTGCTCATATTGTCGCCTCACATACCCCTTATGGGACAACTTTTCAAGTTAGTGATTCCAAAGCTTCGACTGGAACACAGGCATCAATCTTTTGCTATCAGGATATACACTACTTGGAACGCCCTTCCATCTCACGTCCTTTATACACCCACTATTTAGTCGTTCTAGTGAAGACTTGATGAACACCTGGCATATTTCACATTCCTACATAACTAACAAGAAACACCAACTCATTGAAGATTACTCAATGTGTTATTTCCTATCGGGAACTCTATTCGATATTTGATTATTGTTTTGCTGAGAAGCGATCCAGCGATGTACATATTCCATGGGGATGAGAGTAGTACGAACTTGTCAATAAATCCCATAATAAAACGTTCACTTTGACTTTGGATATTATAATTTTGCATAGAACTTCATTCAGTATAATAAATATGAAAGAAATAATGTCTTCGGATTACGTATTTCGTCATGAGAACAATGATCTGACGAACGATAATCACACATTAACAATTGAGCTTAAATGCTGTGCCCAATTCATGAAGACTATAAGACCGGTTCAGTTGTATGCAGTTGCGATGATTACTAGAAATTCGGCAAATTGACCGAAAACTTTGAACTGATCCGCGCATAACATTTTTCCATTCGAACTTGTTATTTACCCTTTTCCAAGTTATATATAATTCACTTAATGATTCATTGTCGTGAAACATTTATTTGACGATACTCAACTGCAAATCTACCCATCCATTCATTCATTCCATCTGCCAGCCAGGCAGCTATCTATCGAACGATCCATCCATCCATTGAATCAAGTGAATACTTATTCTGCAATATTTTTTATTTTAAGTGAGTCTGTATAAGAAAGTTTTACTCAATGCGAGCTATCCTCTGTCTGAGGAAATTCGTGCGTGCAATAGGTTCGGACTTGGAAAAAACTGCTGTACTGAAAATACTACTAACTAACAATAAGTATAAAGCGTTCACACTGGGAAGTAGAAGAAATAGCTGTACAAGGCTCGCAAGGTTTTTCAGTGGAGAGATCGAGAAGTTCACTCCGTGTTTAGACAATACCTTTTCTTATAAAATGCGTGTGAACTTTCAAACAAACGAATCAGTGTCATCGAATAGCAGTGGTACGTCGTTAGTAGGAATGAGTCCATCAAAAAGTCTGTTGAAGTTCAATAGGTAAAGCGAAAGCGAACAAGGATGGCGATATCATAAAGTTTTGTTAAACACCAGCCAAAATCAAACCAGAAAATCAAACTGACAACTCTGAACACCGGGGTTGAATCCCAATGCCTTTGGTAGAAGATCTGAAACCAGTCGGATTAATCAGCTGCTCGACACAGTCACATATCATAACCCTGTCCCAAGCATTTCAGTTCTACGTAAAAATTGAATGCCTCGGGGGACTCGATATGCCTCATTCATTGCCAACCAGCAGCTAGGTGTTATTTCAAATCGGCTTCAGAAAAAGAACTCACGATTATTGGCAGAACTTCTCTGATGGTGTTAATCCTTATCCGCCGTATCTGCAGTGCAAATCTTCACATTTTTTTACCATTTGATCACCGATTTGTTGACGTTGCTTTATGTTGTTGTGAGATACTACTCACTTGTGAGTATTAGGTAACTTTCAATGATAAAAATATAACAAGACCACCAAGGGCCAAGTGATAAGTCTGAAAGAATAATTAGCGACTGTCCTATGCATTTTATTCAATGTGCCGCCAGGAACAGTGATGGTATATTTCTGATTAGTTTTTTTGTGTTAGGCATGCCAAATTACTGACCTCCCATGTTATAAGCCTCAATAGACGAATATGCCCAACCAGCACCGCCCTCTGGATTTATAACACTGCAAATTCCCCACAGCGATTGTTTTGTTTTGCGCTGACAGCGCGACTGTTCCTTTTTCAANCCCGCATTAGTTGTCACGTCAGCTTCGGACGACTCAGTCTGGAGATTTGATGATTTGTGTGTGTGTGAATCGAAAAAGTGATCCCAAATAGTTTGGAAGTGTTGCGTGTATCGGTTAGGAATGCGTGGTGCGTGTGTGCTTTCTTTCAATCTGTTCACTTTTGCACAACCGAAGGAATCATTCAATGATCGAAAACATGTGATCGGATAGTTTATGCCTAATTTTCACTTTCTGGATTGTTAAATGTTCTGTATAACCCCATACCCCTCTCAGGTAATTTCATACGGTTACCACATTTTGTCTGGGCATTTATATCTTGAGCACATCCTTCCCTCCAAACAGTTTGCGTTCCTTTTTTGATTTTTCGTACTATCGGAAATCATAGTCTTTTAATGTTTAAAATGTATTGTTGCAAATGGAACGGTTGAAACGAATGAGTCCACCCGATCAGAGACTAAATGAAAACCGTTGAAAGGGTCCTTTAATTTTTGACAAGATCTTGGTCAATTCTGCAGTCCCCATCTTCCACACATCCATTAATACACAACCATTAACCTAAAAACCTTTTGGTGTTAATGCTCATTCACTGGTCAAGTTCGAGTGTGCCAAAAAAACCAAAACCCTAATTAAATTGCCCCACAAAATTCAAGCAGTAAATTTTTCTGTAACTGTGTATTTCTGTTCTTCTATTTTCAAGTGCTCCTTTTCTCTATCCTTTTACCAAAGCTCTTACTTCAGCGTTTAAGCATCACTCATCTTTCATCTCCTGGATTTCTGCTGATAATTTCATAGTGTACCATCGTGGTAATCAGGATTAGTCATGTTTATGAACAATTCTTGACAATCTCATTTACCCGCGCTGCCGTTTTCCTAACCGTACACCGTTCGCCGTACACTGATACACACCACGCATTCTCATGATTCATACGTTGCTTCCCAGATCAAATCACTGCTCAAACTTCGCCCTCAACTTCGGTCACTTTATTCAGCGTTGAGAAAGCTTTTACGTATAACCCCGTTCATCTCCCCCGATCCGCATAGACAATCATCGGTAATCTGCATCGTCTGCCACGATCTCTTCACATTTTATTGCTTCTCCAGAATAAATTATTCGCTATGAGTGAGTAAAATTTTCTGGTTTAGATTACGCCGCTTCATAGCTCTTGCTCGCACTTGCGCCTTAGATCGCTTTATTCGGAAAACATTTGAATCAGTCCATCCGAACTGTCTAACGTTATTTGATTTGATTTTCGTGCTCTCAACTCTGCCCACCCCACCGCCGCAATTCTCGCTTCCCCGGTTTGAGTCTATCGTATTGAGGCTTCTCAAGTTCGATCGTAACGAGCAAGCAAAAGAACGAAAGCTAGCAATATTCGGTGAAAGAATCGTGGATGCAGCGAGAGGATAAAACGACAATGATGACGATCATGACGCTAATGAATTAGGGACAGTTCTCCTGCGATTTCCCCTGGTCTAATCAACACTGATCCCGCGTCATTCAGGCTTGAACTTACCACGACTAATGGTGTTTCCCACATTTCTCGCAGATTGTATGTAAAACTAACAAGGTTACGGTGGTTTTTCGAAGTTTGCAAACAAAGTTTCACGTTTTAATCACAATAACGATCTGTGCTCAAGTGAATCTCATTCCGTACAAGCTGCAAAATCTAAATTATTTCTCCTCTCTCGTGTGTGTGTGTCTACAAAAGCTGGATTCTGGTTGAGGAGGTCGAATTTGTTTTTATAACAGTTGTTTCTGTTCAACTGGAAACTTGTGTGTACATGCGCGCGAGCAACTTACAAATTGAAAAATCAAACAAACTATCAATGCTCTTTTATTGTTTAGTGCAATCAGAAAACCAAATCAATCTTGGTGCCAGAAGTGAAATGAGTGGATATTTTGCGGATAGCGCATCATTAAACTGTCACCCTATAGACAGATCAGCTAATTTAACAGACACGGCATTAATCCGTTTTCTGAGGAATCTGTTTGTGTAGTTGAGGAACATCCATGGCCATCAATCACTTTTTTCCGTTTGTCCAATCAAATCAGACTAGCTGCCCGTCAGAGGTCGGGTAATTTGTGCCCCGTCATACCGGTGACACCGGATGATGCGGTAGGTATGCATAACGAGACAACAGATATTTCATATTCAGTTGAGATTTAAATACCGAAGTAGTTCTGTATGGCCGGTTTGATCAAAACAGGATTGGTCGATTCAGCAAGAATTCAAAGGTCACTTGTAGCTAGCCGCATTCCGACCTCAAGCAATATAAAGGATGGAAGAGATTCGACACTAGCTGACTGGTTGTACTTCTGGCCCGCCTGCACTCACAGGCCTTGAAAACGTGAGATAACTATCCAAATGACTAGGGCAAATTGCAGGAGAGCAGCAAGACGAAGTCTAGGGAGAGCACACCACGGAACTACAACGTTTTATATTACTTGATCAAAACAAAATCGACCCAATAAATTCCATGTAACTCACATTTACTTGTGAGTAGTGGTGTGGGATACTTGATACTGAAATCAATTATCATTTATCCTATATCACTACTCACAAGTAACTGTGAATTAAATGCGAATTATCGATCGAGCCTGGTAGATTTGTGATAAGTCCTAACTTGGTGGGAGGCCTTCGATTGGAGTTAACACATTGTCATCTGTGTCTCCCTTAGTTACTGACGGGCCAAATGAACTGATTGACTATCACTGAAGAAGATACCTGAATAAACATGAATTGGCTCTTTGGTGCAGCCATTGTATGAGCTGGTTGGCACAGTGGTAACGCACACGCATTCTATGCGATGGGTCCGGAGATCAAATCCCGGACGGAACGTGGATATGCACTACTGATGAGCTCTAATAAAAGCGAAACCCGAATCCCGTGCTTCCTATTGTATGGGTGAATCGATGAACTGAGGACTATGTGTGAAGAAGAGGTCCGAAGAATAGTCACTCAAACCAATCAATAACAATAAATTGCGTATGTTCATGATAATTGAATTTCTTTATTCAGAGTCGCACCTAAGAACTACGAGGTTATGTTCCGGAATATATTAACCGCAGCCATAAAGTTCATTCTTTTATACGTTTGCTTAGGTCCAGACGTGGTACCCAACACAACAAGCATGCTTGCACGCTACTCACTACTACCAAACAACAAGCCTACCTCACTAATGATCCCTTGTGTCCCGGAGGAATAAGACTGAATGTGAAGTGCACGACACCATTGTTAATGTGTTTCTGGGTTACTCCTCTTTTCTCTGCCCAATTCACTGCAACCCAAGAGTCAAATTCACTTTCCGGAAAAACGGGTGGCCCTGTAGTTTGATTCATTCATTTTCTCTGAGAAGAGATGAAACAGAACGAACGCCGATGGTTGTATTAGTGGCCGGTCAAACTCACTATGCCGTGCACCGCCATCGTTAGACGTGTGCCGCAAAACCGCAAAACCCACCTGTCTTCGGGAACTCCCGCTGCTCATTCACATGCACTTATCCATGATGAAGCTTAAGTAGCCTCATGACCAGTGCGCTATCAGTTTGGTGACGGTAGTTCTGATAAATAAGTCTCCAATACAAGTTGAGAGTTTATAGGGTGAAAAGACAGCACCCTGTAGTGCGGCCGCATTGTTAAATAACATCATCAGCTGTATTTTATCCATTTTAACATAATGATATCGTTAAGAAAAGTAAATCCTGGGTCAGGACTGAACAAACAGCATAGCAAACAAAGTTATGACAAAACCTTACCGATCTACTAATTCCAATGTGGGCGCGGAGCGACCTACGTGGGCAGAACAGAACGAAAATTACGCAATCGGGTGGTGAAACATAATCCAAATTGGGTCCCGAATCAAAGGATTCAATCGAGTTCAAGTCCACGACATAAAAACAACGGTCGAAACTATAAGACCCCATCCGCGGCCATTGTTCGACATCTGCTGATGACGCAACACCAGATCGACCGAAGCACAGCGTTTCGGATTGTCCACAACTCGCGAGTTGTAAGATTGCTAAGGTTTGCTAAAGTGATTGCTATTAATCGTAGAAGGCTCCGCCCGTCTGTTAAAAAGAACTTTATGTTAGTCTGTCTCTATCCCGGTGACATGTTCCTTTTACCCCTCTCTCGCTTTTATGTTTTGTTTGTTTTTAATGTATTTTACTACACTTTGTTGTCATGCTAAACTCCTATATAAACATTACATTTTCTGCAGTATGCGTTCTGTTGAAATGCAGCGAAGTCGTCCTGCAGTGTTGCAATATAGTCTTTTCTTTCAAAATTAATCTCACGAAAGGTTTACTGCAAAGTTATGAAAGTCATCAAAGATAGGCCAATAGGCCAGTTCAAATCCTGTAAAACTAATCACTTTAGAGATTTTAGGCCACTAGAATTTCACTCAAAATGGCCTAGAACGTTTGATAAATGTGAATTAAATGTCCCCTCCCCTCCCATCCAACCCTCACTATTTTTTTTTTCAGCTCAATGTTATGCATTTTATAGTATGTTGAGGCATCGAACCATAATTGAACCCCCCTCTCTCTGTGTGTGTTTTTCATCTTTTGTGAAATAAAATTCACTCGAACAGATAAATCGGAAGAAAAGAATCACATAACCACGTACAGTGTGATCCAGACCAACCTCTCATTGCTCTCGTCCAGCATACAAGTCGAATTTGTCCCGGTTCCATGTGAGTCTCCGAAATGCTCGATCTGTCCACATTACTTTTATTTTGCGCTCTCTCTCTCTCTCTCTCTCTGTCTCTGTCTCTCTTCAATTGATACCTCACATTATTTTCATCCACCGACCACTTAGTCCGACTTGGCTCTGTTTGTCCCTGGGGCGGGAGTCGGTTGAACGGACCGGGGTGGGGATTGTTCATTGAATCTGCTATTTCACTTCCGGCGATTTTGTGCACATGTCAACCAGCCCTCGATTAGTAGGGCTTGTTCGGATAGCGAGAAAACAATTCGTGTCCAGTTTCCGGATCACATGCCTAAAGCATCACTATCACTACTTGTGAATCGTTCGTTCATGCCCGATCTCGTTTATGTAGTATTCGATCCACTTTGTGAAGAGAACGAACGAAGCGATTGTCACTTGGTCCATCTCCTGAGGTTTTATCTTCCTAATGTAGTCGATGTAGTTGGTGCTTCTGGGTGGTATATATATATATTCCGATTGGATCTACCACCGATCATCATTCTCGACAGCTCCACAAGAAGTAACTAATATCCTCAGAAGTCCATTTCCATTCTGCATAAACAGTTCAATGAATTATTCACAACAGGTAACAATCGTATTTATCTGAACATGTACAGTCCAGAGAAAAATGGTTTAGCTATGAGCATATATTCATCCCAATAAAGAATTCTGATGACCTTCGATGAATTTTTCACAGCGTACTGTAGTAGTATTCCGAGTAGGAATCGAAATCGAATAGCGCGAACTCGGAATCGGACTGAAAACCCACTGAATTGCGCAAAGTTAGTTAGAGCCAAGACAAGCCGTGGATACAGCAGGTTCTATTCAGAAAATCATGCAAATATATATCACAAGCATCAAACAATCAATCATCATCCTTCGTCAATGTCCAATCGACAACGATATGGTTTACTTGTTTGCCTTCTTGCACTGAACCAATCCGGCGGGTGCCGATTGAGACCACAGGATTGGTCGATTTTTCTGTTTCTTGATTGTTTACTTGGGCGCTGTGCCGTGGTGCGTGCGTACTCGTTAGGCGTTCGCCACATGATGACACATGAACAAATACGAGTTGACAATGCTATTCAGTCCTGGTGTGAGTTGGTTGTTACATAGGCGACACGCACATCTTCCAAGCGATCGATTTGGAGTTCGGAAGCCACTGATGAGCTCCAACGACTAACTGGCTGAACTCTGGATTGTGCACGATAGCGATGTCTAAAGGGTTATCAGTTTGAATCTAAGGTTACAACAATATAGTTGGCCAAAATTTTAGTCTGCAAGACAAAACGAAATGAGGACTTTGTTAGCTAGTACATTCATTCATTCAAAAAAAAGTAACTCCCATCTCGCTTTCCAGATCAGATATCATAAAAGAGGGTGCATCACGTTCAGAATACATGTGGATGAACTCGTCTTCGTGAGACAGATCCTCAACCTCGAGAACGTTTGCGGTGTTTTATACCAACTGAAGGTGGTCAGAGCTTGAACAATAAGCATAGCTCAGGCGGTATATTGGTGCCCCAAAACACCTCTACATGAGTTTCAGTAGAATAGTGTAAATTAGGCTAGAGAATATGCGTGGAACGCGTTCACAAAGATGAGCTTTGAGGGAAACTCAAAGTGATCTGTCCAGGTGGGTTATAGTGACCAAAGTGCGTTCTACCTCTGTGAGGTGTCGGGTTCGATTCTCCGTGTCGACGATTGATTCGAACTGTTGATGACGCCCACCCAGGACTTCCGATCTTTCCAATTCATGCGTTTGATGCTTTGCATATGTTGAACTTCTTTCGAAAGTTGAATTAAATCTTTCGCCACTCCTTCGAATCATATTTTCACATCAGCTGACAGTGTACCAACTACTCATCTGCGCACACACTTATGTACACACATCATCTCCAACGACCGGTTCTACTCGGTGCGGTACTTAATCCTAGACAATGATCATTATGGTTTTTCCGCTGCACAGTTTGTGGCAGTTTGATTAGAAAACACTGAAATCCGTTATTGGTTCCTCGACTCCTCGTTCATCTTCAATATTGGAGTAGATGATAATGCTGTTTATGAATCCGATTCGGCATGCACCTGGTGCGTGTGTGTGTGTGTGTGTGTGTGTGTGTGTGTGTGTGTGTGTGTGTGGTCTCATAAATGCGTCCATTCTGTCTGATTTTCCCGCCTCCCCCATTTATGTCCCCAAGCATGTCAAGCCCAGAAAGACTGTCACCAGTGTTTGGCCATTCGTAATCCGGATCGATTCATGTGTGCCTGGTGTCCACTGGCTGCGACGTGCAGTGACGGTCACGACTTCAACCGACCGAGATGGATCAGTCGGAACTGCCATTTGAATGTGAGTGAACAAGAAATAGCACACAAACACACACACACACACGTGTGTGTGTGTGTGTTTGAAATGGTTGCACTAATTAATTGAATTCTAGAAATATGATAGAACTGTGATTCCCACATCCAGATAGTGACCGAGGGTCATATCACACTGACACATACACGCGTAGAAGTAAAACAAATCAATTTGGAATGACAAGTTGTTCTAATGAGTACGTTTAACAAACTGAGAAGAAGAAACTTACACTCAATCCCGGTTTTTGCCTCCAAATGAAAACTCTCTTTCAGCCCCTAGATTAAGTGATTATTGATTTAGATTTCTCACCTCGCTAACAGCTTGGTTTCACAAACTGTTTATACAATTCACCACGGAATGATAATTCGATCAGCTAGACCCCGACGACATTGTTGTTTTCAAAGTCAAATGTGAATTCATTTGACAATTATTTGTTTTGTGATGGTTATACGAGTAAGTTAAACAGTTTCTACATTTATTCATGTGCGTCGGAGAAGCCAGGTTCTCGATACTTCCGAGAGCCGTTAGCTACACGGGGTCAATTTTTAGGGCATAGCACAATGCCACATGAAACAGCGTTCCGGATAGTGTATACAACGAAAACCTGGCCCACTCTTGTCAAACACCAGTCCGTTAGGGCGTTCGCTCTATGTGTCCAACGGAAGAATAAACTCTGCCCTACTGAAGTCACTGCGACGACAAAAGGAACGTGCGTACAAATCTCAGAATGCTTCAGCTGTTAGGTATTTGTCCAGGCTTATCAAAGCTGAAGTAAATAGATCGAACGCATTATTCTCTGATCAAATTCTGAGGACTGGAAACAGCAAACATCTGTGGCAAGGCATAAGACTTCTCTATGGAAGGAAGAAAGTACGGTCGAACGTAGATGTGGGCGCTGATGATCTCAGTGCTGCATTCCTGCGCCAATCATCGGACATTCTTTCTGCATACTCGTCACAAAATGTTTGTAACGTGGAACCACTCTCATACTGTGATGTGTTAAAACTTTTAAAAAGTTACAAGTCGTCTTCTGCTGCAGACCCGGATAACTTACATCTAGCCCTCTTCAAATGTGGTGCTACTTCCCTAGCTGGGGCAATTACCTCGATTGTCAGTAAATCTCTTCACACTTCTA
>UZAN01043007.1:21976-44152 GCA_900618425.1 Echinostoma caproni
CAGGTAGAACGCAAGCATACTATCCAACTTGCCTGGTGGCCCACTGGGTAGCGTGCTTGTGTTGTCTGGTACTTCTCAACTTTTCAGCTGACACCTCGTTTACACGACGACTTCGTCATCTAAACAAGTAGCATCCTTCATTCCTCTCATACAACAAAGAGATATTCCTTTTGGGAGTTGTGGGAACCCATGACAATAGTTTTGTTTTGTGTGGCTATGAAAACGAATACGAGATGCGCCTAATCCATTTATTTTGTGCCTGGTACACAATACTAGTGATAAGAAACTGCAGCGTAAGATGAATCAATGTGTTCAAAACTTTCAAAAAGGATATGTTACTCCAACAAAATAAAACTACTAATACTACCGTTGTGAAGTTCTACTCACCTACGTGAGTAGTGTTTTAGCTGAGCGCAAAGAGACGATTGGTAGCTTTCTACTGCATATGGGAATGGACTGAGGGATTTATTATTAAAACTAGAGCAGAGACAAGGAGACTGTTGAGCTGCATAACAACGGGGCAAAAGACTTTATGACATCACTGATCAATCGTTGCAAATTAATGTTTTGTTGAATGTAATCCACGATGATCTTCTAATGACTAACTTTCCTCAGTCGAGCAGTTACCTCGCAAAATCAGATCAGTACTTCCACTCATTTTGTCTCTTCTACAGGGTTCAACCCTTAATGTCCGTTCTTTTACTCAAACAAAACTTATCTAGCAATTATTCTGTTGGTCACTAATGCATAAAGTATTTACAGTTTCCCGTTTCTTATGCAACAGTTTAGTACAAAACTGTTGCGGCGATGTGTGAGCCGTTGGTTCCAGATAAGAGCCTGAAAGGCAGTTGATGGATTCATTGTTTACATTTGGGCGGACAGAGATACAGACAGAATAAGATATCAAAATCTGATAACTACGGAAACTACTTGGTAAAACTTCAAGGATCACAGAGCAAACTGAGAGGATTGGCACAGTTGAGTCTGGAAGAAGTAGGGTTAATGTATGGTCGGTGGTTAAGAGGATGTCAAAACTATGGAATGTGGAGACCACCAACGCGCGTAAGCTGACCAAACTATCATTTAGTTTTTTTTATAATGGACATCTGCAAATCTGTTGCGTATTCTATTCTTAGTTCTTTAAAGTGGTGTATGCATGCATTTGATGATTGTCGTTTAGTCACAATTGGATAAGGACATCAAAATGCTTGTAGTCCTATACACACCATTTAGGGAGATATTCAACTTTGTTTTCCCTCCAGCTTGGTGGTTGTGGCTGCATTTCGGAGTAAATCTAAAGTGATGCATGAAGTGAAGATCAACAGAATATCCTTTAGTGTTCACTCAAACTCTGCAGAAAAGTGCTTAGCGTACGCTGTTCCACCACCATCGCTACCTATCAGTTGCACACAATATTTGATTAGCGGGATGTCACAACTTAGAGGTGCGAAGCTCGATGCACTTCTCCAATTCCATCCAAGCATACTGAATATCGGCTGACGGAAGGACTATTCGAAAATAAGCCACTTCATCCTACATTCCATGAAAAAGCTGGTGTAACAAACGGAAAATAGCTGTTCGCCTTCAAATGCGTTCTCACAGTGTAAATTGATATCTCTTGGATGAATACACCGTGGGTAATCCAACTAAGATCTGGTATCGGAGAATGAAAAACTTGACTATAAGACTTGCTAACATAGGTCACGTTAGGTTTCTTGGATGGAGACCTCGGGAACATTGTAATAAATGGTTAGAGGCACCGAGTGATATGGCTGTGTGGTGATCAGTGTGGCTCCTGAATCTCCTCATTTCATTACAACCTTAGAGGACTGGAGTTCTTAATTTTTCTTTCGACACTGCTTTCAACTTTCCAATCTTCCTTCTAGGTGTTCATTCAGATGGTCATTCGAAAGGCAACAACCAAAAAAGCTGCAGCATAATCGTATTCGAGCAAACGCCGGCGCTCTTTACAAGGTTGTCCATCCTTAAAGAACGCTAATGTGTACAGCCTTCTCAGTCCATTCCACAATCGGGGATTTATTAATTAGAACATTAGACGAAAGCTTGTGATTGTCTACGTGAATAATGGTATGACCGTACGCGGCAAAACCGATCCTATGGGTTCTCACAGTTCAGTTCAGTTCAGTTTGTACAACCACTAATCATGCACTGTCGTGCGCCGGCTTTGGTTGCTGTCCTTTGGCCACTCATTTAGATGAAGAATAGAAAAAAGACAGGAAATTTGAAGGTTGAGACGAAGAGAAAATTGAGAACTCCAGTAAACTATGGCTGCAAAGAAATTGAGATGCACGAACGACACTGTTCACGACACTCAGCCATATCACCCAGTGTCTCCATCTATCGGTTACGATCATCCCGAGGTCCTCAGCAAAGGAGCCTAGTGACCCATACTCCTGGTTCGGGTTTTCATACTCTCATGCCAGTGCTTAGGTTGACCTCTCTTGGCTTTTTCTCAACCACTACCTGCCTTGGCGAACATCGCTCGCCTTGGTAACCTTTCTGGAGACATGTATAACATTTCCCAACCGAAGTAATCTATGGAGGTCAACCATTTGCTCCAGTGAGGGAACGCATTTACCTAAAACTCTGCACCCAACCTCAGCATTGCTCATCCGGCCACCCCACCAGATTCGTGCAATGCTGCTTAGACACCGGTGTTCAAACACCGAGTCTATCTTTATCCTGCCTCTTTAATGGCTCAGTTTCTGCGCCGTATAGCAGGACTGGCCATACTGCTGCAGTATACACTCCACCTTTGACGGACAGCCGGATGTCACGACGGTGCCACAGATGTCTCAAGTTGGCAAATGCCAACCGAGCCTTCTGCATGCGAGCAGACACTTCATTCGTGGTGCGTCCACCGGGTGAGATGTAGCTGCCCAAATAACAAAACTTATCCACCTGCTCTATTACTTCCCCAGTGAGAGTGAGGCTGAGTGCTGGGCCAACCCAATCTTGTGGTAACATTTTACGCTTTGAAGATACAAAACGTACGCCGAATACGGCTACGCTGGCATTCAAGTGATCCAGAAATGCTTGTAACTTACCTGGATCTTCACTTAGCAGTACAATGTCGATACCACTATCCTCGCACGAGGATAGGGCTGTGTCCATAATCAAATCTATTACATAGTTAAATAGAAATGGAGAGAGGGCAACCCTGAAGAACACCTCTTTCTTTAGTGAACTCCGGCGAAAAAGTGCCGCGTGCTCGAACTCGGCTTCGGCTATTAGTATAACGCGATTGTAATATTCAAATAAACTTCTCGGACACACCCTCCAGGGAAAGGCAGTGCCCGAGTTTAGAGTGGTCAACTGAGTCGAAGGCTGCTTTCAGAGAGAGAAAGACAGAAATAGTGGGTATACGAAAAGAATGTCTGTGCTCCGGGGTTTGGCGAAGAGTGAAGATGAGGTTGATACAACCTCGACCAGGTCTAAAACCAGCCTGGTTCTCACGCGTGTACCGTTCACGTGCGGCAGACAATCGAAGGGGTATGATGCCAGCGAGAAGTCTAGAGACGATGTTGGTTAGACTAATTCATCTGTGGTTTTCCCCGGAGGATGTGTCACCATATTTTTAAATCGGTATGATAGCTGATTCACAACATTAAGTTAGAACCTGTTCTCTCTCCCACACTGAGCCCAGGAGTTTTGTTAACTCCGAGACTAATGCAGAGCCTCCATCCTCAAAAGCCGATGGAGAGAGCCCGTCTGGGCCAGAGGACTTATACCATTTTAGGTAGTTTTTCCCCGGGAAACCTCGATTTCAGATGGGGGACTGACATCAACNNNCTGGGAGTACTTGTCCAGTCGAGGTAGAGGGTGATAGCTCAGATGTCGAAGGGGCCCAGTTAAACTGAGCCTCAAAATATTCAGCCAATCGATCAAGACGGCGTTGTTGATCGTGAATCAGTGTGTCATCGGATTCCTCAATTACCTCACGCCTATTTTCCTAGGGCCCGTATTCTTTATTGTATGGAAAAAGTTACAACTATTACCAATAAGCGCAGCTTTCTCTATCTCTTTACACTTTTCTACCTACCACTACTAGCGGTCATTCCTCAGTCTCTTGATTAGCTGGCGTTTACGGGATTTGCGCGCTGTGTTGTATGTGGCATTGGGAGGGAGGGTTCTGCGGGCATTCAGCAGGGCAACCGAGGTCGATGATATCCATCGATTGTGTTTTGAGCTTCAGGCAGGGTCCGATGTTGTTTTCATCGATATCTGCATAGCTTCCTTCATTTGCCTCCAGTGTTCATTGAGTCCTCCGTCTGGTGGTTGAACTGACAGGGGATCGGAGAGTTCCGCTTCGAAGGCCCATTTGCAGCAATCGCTGACACTGTTTCGTGTGAGTCCGTTGTCAGTGGCCTTTTTGCGGTTGTTTCTCAGGCGTAGTGAGAATGTGGCTCGTATCAAAGTGTGATCCGTATCCAAAGGTGATGATCAGTAAGAACGACAGTCTTTAATCGACCCTCCCCAGCAGTAACTGATAGGGATGTGGTCGATTTGGGTCCAACGCTGTGAAGAGGTCGGCGGTTTCCATGAAAGGCGGTGTCGTTTCCTGGGTGAGAAATTGGTGTTTGACAGGAACAATCCATGGAATGCGCAGAGTTAAAGTAGACGACCTCCGTTGTCCGTCCGGTTGGCTAGGATTGCATGCGGTCCGCCAAGAAGCCTTTCTGATTCATCCAGGGATCCCACTTGAGCAGTGAAGTCCCCGGCGATCATTGCGACGTCTGTTGATCGAAAACTTTGAAGTAATTGAGAAAGGTCCTTGTAGAATTCATTCTGGGTTTCAGATGTACTACAATCGATCGCTGCATACACCGATACGACGAACAAGCATCGACGCTTCGTTTTGACCCGCGCTGAACCGTTGAGACGTACAGCGTACAGTCGGCTACTGACCGGAAACCAGCCAAGACTCGAGCGCTCAGCCTTGGTAATTAGCGCAATCCCAACACCAGCAACACCGCGAGCTTCGGATACCGAATAACCTGGCACACCAAGGATGAAGGTTGGATCAAGAGAGTGCAGGGAGATGATTGAAGTAGGGTTTGTATGCGAGTTTCAGAGACACAGCATACTTATAAATTGAAAGTTTCAAGGGGTCTAGCCAAGGCAGCATGTTGACCAATCTGACATTGAACGTGGCTAATTGAAAACGAGATTTTGTCTTCAAAAATCCTACAACTTCTGATTATCTGGCCTTGCTTGTTAAACGCTGAGTGATCTTGAATGGCTGGCGAAAACAGAAAATGTCTGGGATTATTTGGGATTGAGAGGAAGAGCTAGATGGATCAGAAAAAGGGTTCTTCCAAATGGGTGCCTAAGACATTAGGGCACAAGATACTTCTCGCAAGTCAACACCGACGAAAGGGTCTTTCTTCGGGAACCCTAACCGGAACCTTTGACTCAAAAGTCTGACCCACAATGCAGTGGGGCGTAAATCCAACGCTGAAGCGTGAGCGAAGCAACCGTGTGGGAGCTTCTAGAGACCTACCACGCAAGGCCTTTGAATTTAGATTCATTGTGTTGTTAGCTGGTGCGTTGATTGTCGTTCTGCTTTTGGGAATCGGCCCTTAACCTCATGTACCCAATGAGACAAGCGAAACGTGGACGGGACTGCACCTTATTGGCTGGGCTGCCCAGCTTGGGCGGGCGGTAGCTGTTCAATGAAGTGCGAAGACTTCTCCTACCGTCGAGGGGAAGCCCCAGGTACCCCGCTCCTAGTCCATGTAGCAGATTTTTTTGACCGGTACACTGCCCCTCACCGTGTTTATTTGCTGGAGTGACCACTCCAAGGGCGGGTGTGGACAAAGGATGGAAACAAGAAGGTGCCCAAATAGCTTTGTGAGACTGAGCTTTGGGTTCTCACAGATAGACAGACATACAGATAGATACACAAACCGATGATAACTTGAGCTCTCACGACGACGTCTGTTTGACATTTGTTATCCTGTCACGTCGTTGTAACGAAGAACCCCAGAATCGGTCGGGAAATACGGTTGAAGGCGATCTCATCAACAAACCAGAGTTGTCTTTCACCCACAAGGTTAAACATCCAATAGAAGAAATCCGAAACAGAAGGTGTAAACGTCCAATAACTCGGTTCAAAAAATAATTTATCAATAAATTAGTAGTACTGAATATCCGAGGTGTATTAAAATCGGAAGTGGGCGTATCTTCCTCTCCTTCCTTGATGGCCATTAAGATAAATCCAAATAGTTAGGTATGTGTTGGCTACTTGTGAGTAGTAAAGTTTGATTTCACTTCAAATAACGCCAATTGTACCTTAAATGTTCCTCACATGTAGGAAAACATTTATAGAAACACAGAAAGATGTGCCACAAGATCAATCATGAGAGAAAGAAGAATCTGGTATGTAGTATTAAATTTAGTGTTGTATATGAGTTACTGAAAGGTAGTGTGCTCTCCATTCAATATAGAATTTTTTGCACTTGCTTACGATCAGTTGAGTGCCAAAGACATCATTCGACCAGTGCGGGAAGTCGAGACAGACATACGAATATTTGGCGAATCGATTATCAGCTCTTCTTGGCTATTCACGAGACTGCCACACACGCTATGCGCAGATTATGCGTGGCCTTGTTGGCAGTTGATGGTTTATATTGGCATTTGACCTAATCAAGATTGATTAAATTTAGGCGAACTTATCCACTCTTTTCCGCATAATTATCTCCTCACGGGGCATCGGTTATCAACCCATTTGTCAAATATATCCAGGCCTTGTTTATCTGTTGCGGTTTGCAGTCGGGGTTGCCTCGCCCTTGACCGAGTTTCTGATCGCCACCGTCTCTGAGTGACACCTGAATTTGATGATCAGTACATCCTTTACTTTTTACCGTGTACGTTGAATAATGTTCCCTAATAAGATAAGGCTACATGTTCGTCATCCCAGTTGTTTATTCAGGAACGGGAATGCACTTCTCATTGATAAATGGTTATTGCAGAGGCCAACGAAGACAGTTTGTTCCCGGTTTTGGATATTAGCAAATTGGTGATGTGAAGTCAAAACGGTGTGGGTTTATTGCTGCAAAATCAGATGATTTCCATTCGTATCCAGTTTACCCCATTGGAATCATTCGACAGATAATCTCGTTTCCAATAAAAAAATCAGCAATCAATCATTTGATACAGTGTTTTTCATTCTCAGCTTGGTTTTTGTTGCAAATGTTTAAAGTTTGAATCAGAAATGTACAAATGATTATAATGTTTTGTCAGGTTATTGTTATTATTATACGGTATGTTCATGTGATCAATGAAAAATGGTTTAGCCTATCGAGCAACAAGGCAAGAAAAATGTCACATGAGGATTAATCAGCACAAAATGTTCTGTTATTTACGTTGGGAAAGGGGATATTTTTCTAAAAACTCCACCTTACTACCTCTGACCTACCTTAGTTCTACGAAAAATGAAAATGAACGTTAGAGTTTGCATTAATTAAACATTATTTAGCGGAGCAATCAGCTGAGAGTTAGGTAACCTCAAAGTAATTACAATCAGGGGCATTGGTGAAGAGTATGACAAGGAGGATAGAAAGTTTGCTCGAGTGAGCAGACGATGGGTGATTCAAGAGGAAAAGGAACAAGGAGTGGGGTGGATTAGAATTATCCCTACGGCAAGGCCATTATGACCCAAGTCTACTTTTTGTGTATAGAATGGGATCTGTTCCACACGTAGTTATGGCTTCCGTGAAGTTTACCTGGCATGAGTGTTAGGGACGATAGGGAACCCGGGAGAAATTAGTTGCATCAATGTTGTGCCTGTTTTTCTCCATGTTGTTAACGGTAGAACTGTTCGCACTTCCTGCCCCATGCCTTAGTAACCATTTTGATACACGCTGTAAACTCCGAGTTTCAAAGAATCGCAATATACGGCTAATCTATGTGAATCCAAGGATAGATAAGATTTCGTAAAAGAAATTTGAAGTGATACTTTTTAAAGAGTTTCTCAGAGATGTCAGTAACTAATTGGTCTCGCCATTGTGGTTCAATGTGCCCTCACTGTACATGCGACCCACGGTCGCTTTGACACCTTGTTTGATCACACTTATCGGAACGCACGGAGAAATTGGTCTGGTAGGTGACGAAAACTAATCAAGAAGAACGGTTGGAAAGAGCGATAGTGACTCTCTCTAAGAATCCTATAGCAAACTGGGAAATCTTAGGGACAATTGAGACCTCATGTGAACAGTAACGTGTTTCATGTTGCGAGTTATAATTCAAGGTTTTATTTGAGACAGTTCAGGATCAACACAGTGGGTGGGAAGTCTGAAAGAACTGGTTCAAGGGTCGCCAGTAGATGGCCAAAAATGATGTGAGTATCAATTTGTTCGGGTTATGAAGCTTTTCTGAATTTTAGTTTCATTTTGAACAATCATTAACCACTCCCTTTCGTGGGGTGGTTTTGGGTACTGCCTTTTGGGATCTAAAGAAAAGATAATATATATGATTTTTTTGCTGTTACAGAATCATCAACTGATCAGCGTGAATAAAAGAAATACCACTCCCGGGAGAAGCGAGTTAGTGGAGTTTTTCTGTCGACTGCCTGGAGCACTCTTCTCGGAACCTGTCGGGATAGCCATTATCCAGAGAATTTTCACGAAGGATGCATAGTATCCATTCCATGGATCAGTTTAATATTATTTATGATAGAGGAAAGCTGTTTTGATTCAGGAGTTCCGAATAAGTTCTACCAATCCCCCCTTGAGGACTCTGACCAACGTTTGACTATCTGATATACATAACAAAGGGATTAACTTTAGGTCCCTAAACAGGGATTAATGTCATGATCATTGCTGCCAAGACATTTCAATGTCTCCGATCTATCCAAACGATTCTATGTTGACATCAACTGTGTTAATGATGATAATAACTACTCCAGTGTCATACTGCATGAGTTCAAAACGGAGTTTGCCTAACAGAACTCATACCGAAACCAGAATCTGCAGGTGGATCATCATTTCTGGAAGTTTTCTTATCCTGCCTCCAAAATGGCTCAGTGCAACTACCTGCAAAGTACAACATACTTAATAAAGTGATTAGAATACCAACTGGATGTTCCGTATCGTTGTTTTTGAAAACGGAAAATAGAACGTAAGTAATCCCCATCTTTGAGATTACCTATCTTACAGATGGAATGAAAAAGTTAGGTTCATGGCTCATGTAAGATATATTGGTTTGCTTAGGGGGCATCTTAAATTTGCTACCAACCTTTGCGGGTTCTGCTTGCTTCCATGGTACTATCCATCTGTAAATGATAGACAGACACACAAGAATCTGCAACTCTTAACAGGTTCAGGGAAAAGGTCGGACAGAACACCGTAATGCATGCGTTATTCCTTTGACTGATATCCAATTTATGTGAAACAAACGGAACGTGCCGCACAAATCCACGAGTGGGTAGAAAGGTCACCGGACAATGTGGTAGTTAGAGTGGTGAATGGTACGCTGAGATTTGGAAATAACTAAGCATCTATCCACCTGCATAACTTCAATCAAAGCAAAATCGTCGTACTTTTGGGTAAATCAAATTCTATCCTAATACTGACCAGTGGCTGGACTGCTGACCAAAGCGATTAGCCTTTGCTTGAATTTCTGACCATTCTTCGGGATGTCTTGATCCCATTAAGAATAACCTGGGCTGTAATGGCTTTCTCTCACCCGAATTTGTTCGATTGAGGCAAGCGGGCGTCCGAAATTTAGCAGTTATTTCTGTACCTTCCGTCTATTACGCAGTAACTACTGCGATTGGTATTGGTAGAACAAGTGACATCCCCCACCGTGCGCGATCTTCAAAGATTTTGACCGAAAGACGTTCTCGTACAAAGTCAGCCTATCCAATTTTAGATTCAAACTCTACTCTCTGCAGAGATCTGCATTAAAAGTGCCAATGAAGCATCCCCCAAGTTCGTTTCACTGTGCAATTTACAGGGATGGTCTCAGATATTTTAGAAGCCACATTACTCCATAGATTTTGAATCTCTTCCGATATTTTCAAGTGGGTGAATATGATGAATTTCATGGGACGAGTTATTTAACTAAAACAGATGAATCTTAAAAGACAGGCCTACGTGGGTGTGGCCTGTGATGATTTCGTTCTCAGCTTCGGTATCACATAACAACAAAAACAAAACATTTGATTGACAAAAGCTCACTAGAATGTATTGTGATATTGTCTGTTTGATGTGCCGAATTGTCATAATTTTAGTATAAGTCACTGCTTTTCTGAGGCTCTGAAAGCTTCTGTTTGTGAAGATTAGTTGGCTTTGGTCAACTACTGACATCTAACGTCTATCATTTTTGTATCGCCTACATATAATGACCTGGTATCCTCATATGTGTATCCTAGGCTGTTCCGGCAACAGGTTTGTCAGCTCATTGCAGAGCACGTCTTTGATTATGCTGTCTAAAGACAGCCGTTGTTTGTTCAGTAGTTGTCGTCCGCAAGTGGTGTACACTTTGACTTACAGTTAGGAGCACATATGAGTATACTAAATTAAGATGTAAAGAGCAACATATATCTCTGCGGGCAGATCGAGAACAAAAGATCAAACTTTGCGCTCTCAGTCAGCTGGATGGCGGTTTCCTGCAAATGGGTGCGTGATGGTTAGGTCCGGGCAAGGGGCATACACCGTAGCCACATCACAACACTACGCGCACATTCAAACCAGCTCTGTTTTCCTGCTCATGCGATTTGGTCACCGATGCGTGTAGTTCCGTCAGGTAGATGTGCCCGTCGGAAGGTAAAGGTAAGCAAATTCAATCTTTACAACGGTAGTAACGTTTTCATCCCTCTGTGGTTAAGCAGAGTTCGGGCACAAAAGCCAATTCTGACATGGAATGACTTCAAGGGTTATGTAACATTGGATTGCGGTTCGTATTTTGAAGTTAGGAGATTGTGGATAATGACAGCCAGACATTGTATTATGCATGATTGATGGTTTATGGGGCAATCATGAACCAATTGTCCTCATTCTTCCAACGAATCTAAGGAAAAAAGCTCCCAACTCAGAGAGAGAGAGAGTTTATCTCGTGGGTGTTATCGTCGCTTACAGATTGATCAATATTACATCAACCATAGGAACAACTTGTACCGGATTTGACAGTTGTGCGGTTATTAACTTCTGTAGTGAGAATTTTTTCGTTGTACTGTATTTTCTGAGGTTCCCAGATAGCTTATTTACCGTCATAGTCAGGGCAGGAGGTCAAGAGGTATAGTTTCCTCCGACTGCTTTTTCATAAATTTTAGAACACTGTGAACTAGAAGGTTTGAGATTTAGACCAATTTAAGTACCGGTGCTTTCTGACCGAGGCTACTCACTTAACTCTAGCGAATTTGAACGACAGGATAATAGAATGGTATTCTTGTTGGAAGACGATGACACTGGCTATGGTTCATAAGTCTTGATGATAAATCGTAGCTCGTCTTCTGGATAGCCACTATGCTTCATACAGCCCTTCTGGGTGTTGAAATCATCCCGATGAACAGGAAAGCGAACTGTGGCCACAGTCATCATATATCTACACTTACACCCGACAAGAAGTTTCGAGTAAAGGTTAACCACCGGAATATTCGTACACATATACGTGACCAGGAGATGAGGCTGGTAGCACTGATCTATGGTCACCGTGAGCTTACGTTGATTACCGATCAGGGTCTGTAAACCAATGAATCAATATCAACACCCGTTACCTCACGACAGTCAGCGGTCATAATGTCTCAAATGGCACTCGAAGATCCACATTATCACTACCAAAATCAAAGCGGTTGCATTTAATAACTGCTCGAATCAATCAGAAGTAGATCCAACGGTGCGTTATTCTCGATGTAAAACTTGGAAGGTATTTCACGCACGATTCATTTATGAGCACACTGATTTCATTATCGGTATGGATGAAGCAGTCAAATGATTCTTATGATAAGTAGAATATACAATATATGCAGCTAATCTCTTGGAGATTCGAAAAATGAGTAAATTCCATCGACTGTGATATCGTGTTAGTATATATCTCTCCCAAAGCAAATTAATCCTCATGGGAAATGTTTTGTAACCTAATTAAGGAATTTCGATTCAAAGGTATCGCTGCATTCAGGTGCAATCGGAAGCTGATTTCGAAATTCAGTACATGACGTCCACCATAATCTACAACGAGTTTCGATTCAAAGATATACAAATAAGAGGCACTTGACTATTCAGACTGGGTCGTATATACGTGACTAAACAATGAATTCGTCTGAAGAAAGCCATATTCGAAAGAAAGAACGTCATGAAAAAACAAGCGAAATATCTCCTACTGGGTGTATATAGTACAATTACTTCTCTTCTATATTCCAATTTCATATTCTTCGTTGTGCAATCTACTTAAGCATTTCGGGTAAAAATTGAGTAACCATAGAATCCGTAGGGCAGCCATGTGTTCGTTACCGTTGCCGTCGCGTACTGAAACCGATCGAGAAATTCTTTATGGCCAGCGTTGATCCAAATCGGTGCTGCCGTTATTCGTGATGATCTCAGTGATTTACAAAGTAGAGCTACCATTCGAAGAAAACAAGGGCCTTGTTCAACCCACTTCGTAGCTGTTACGATGGCTGTTGTTCGGTGATCATACCTATTTCAATTCAAGTTATCTGCACATCATTAAAAGTTCTCTCATTATCATTTCAAGATGCTTGAGCATTGTTTCAAGATGCCTCGCTGACCTCGTCGGTGCTGACAGACCTTTGTGCTGCTCAAGCATCCCAGCAATGTCGGGATGATCACCATGCAACACAGATGTCGCAACCTCTCGTTGGAACTCGTGGGAGTTGATCGTGAGCCGGGCCTCATTTACACATACATTCTCAATATCCACGACATATCGTGAGTTTTCGCCTTGCTCGTGCGCGTACGCGTCTTTTTGTGTGTTTGTGTTCGTCCCTTTCCCCCTAAAATGTCATATCAGGCCATGCTCTGCTGACACTAATGGATCATAAACGATCAACACTTACGTCCATCGCATGAGGCTACAGTTTCCATGACCTACATCTCAAGCGGTTGCAATGGGACACCAATCGATCGTGCTTGATCGATATACGCGTCATTCTTGACCAGATTTACACACAGTTTATTCGATACTTGCAGATTATATTCCACTTCTGTGATAGCACAACAGAAGCACCTTCAAATATTGGACGGTCAAAATGACCAGTTGTATCATATATACAAGACGGAATAATACATCTCTATTAAACCAGCTGCAATTGAAATAACCGACCGGGATGAGTCGAAGTACACCATAAATTTTATGATAGTTACGGAATTTCGTAAGAAATTATAATCTCACCAGTTGAAATATTTTTCAAAAATACTTACTACTACCTCGAAATTCGGACCGGTAATTTATTCACTAAAGCGCAGCTCATTTACCAAGGCAATTTTTCAGTCGTGACTACGCAGTGGATTCAATGATTTACCAAACTCCGTTTGAAGGACTACGATGGTTGTATGCAACTTCGGCTTGCAGGCCATATTTGATGACTCTATATAAACTGATTTCTTGTTGTTACACCTCGCTCCTTATTTCCCAGCATTAAACTTAACCGAAGGTGTTTAGAGCGTGATAAATCATTGTGTGAAGCAAAGTATGCTCAAGTAATGCTCGGTCATACTCATGCGGTATCCATCGGACGCTGTTTGCGAAAGAATGGCAGATGCAGTAAATTAAGACATGTGTTAAAACGGCTAAGGTATCAATAAACCCAGAAATGTGTGCAAATATAATTTAACATTTGTTCATTATTTACTCGACAGTGCTCAATTATGCAGATGCTTAAATAAAACATGCTCACTTTTCCATGGAAAACTTGTCGTTGTTTTTCGCTACATCATCCGAAGTTCTCGACAGATAACCTGCGTCAGTTTGTGTGCAAAACAAAGGTACGGTTAGACATGTGCGCACGAGCACACGACATGGTGCTAGGCTCTTAGCGGGTACGCATCACCTCATGATTACCACATGGCCATCGAGATGAGACTGCACCTTGACGTGGTGTGATGGCTTGTGCACCTCTATGACCAAACGAGCTACACAGGATGGCTTTGTGGAACCGAAGATTTGATCATGCCTGGAAGGTTGAACGGTAGAGGTCGAACGAAGTCCAGTCTCCGGGTTGCGTTTCAGTCGCTAAAGAATGGTGGAGGAGTAATTGATCTAAGTAAATGGGCCTCCAGTTCGCTTCATCCGCTACCTTGCGGCTAGACCCTTGTCAGAACTGAAGGCTTTTGTTGAGAACCCTAATCGTCCTCTTGTTTTTGGCTGAACACTCTAGCTGTATTCGTCCATCAAACCCCGATATATATGCATGGCGATCTTGGCAGCGAACAGTGAAGTTCGCTTCTCTGTATTTGGCTGTACGAGGATGATGATGACTGTCACTTATCAAGGGCCTACAAATAAAGAATTTAATCACTTGTAGATTATGCGCAGAAGACGGCGGGTGATGTATATTTATAAATGGTTTTGATAAACCTTTTATTCTAAGGAGGATTGAGTAAAACATATTTCTTCCGGTATGATATGAGGAGGAAAAAACCCGATTCCATGGATCACGTCAAGACCAGCTGCTGGTTTTCTTACAAGATGCACGTTTAATAGTTTATTTGGGCCAGTTGTAATCCTTGATGATAACTGAAATTTAACCGTCTATTAAAATACAAGTGGACTTTTCTTTTTGCTGTTTAAAGCAATAGAGACGAATTTAATAACGCTTTTCAATTACTACACGCCTCTGATATCACAAAAGGGTGGTAATCTTTCTACATAAAAAATCTATTTTGGTAGTCCACTTGTACTCATGGTTTCAAACTTGTGAAGAACTTCTGAGGATCTCTGACTAGGTATATCCATCGAAAGAAATATCATCCAATAAGTTGCTTTAATGAACTTTATGAACTGAAGATTGCAACGAACACAAAGCAGGAAAATTGTAACAACGCGGTTTAGGTAGTGGTAATCTGCATTATGCAGAAAAGGTGTTCTGATGTCCAAATACCGACTCGGTTATCGAACATTTCCATCATTTCTGATTGGCGGTTGCCTCGATGATCACCATTTTAAGAACGAACACGATGGTGTTCCCATCGGGAAAATGTGTAGAGAAGTTGAAGTGTCACTATAGTTTTCTACATCTTCCGGTATTCGGTCAATCTTACTTGCAATAAGATTGTTCGAAATCACTTTACCACAGCCACCTGAGAATGACGTACCTTGGCCTTAATTCACCTGGCTTACATTGCGTAGTGGAAGTGTTTTAGTGGACCCTGTTACAGCATCATGCGATGGACGTGAGCAGAGGCTCAAGTGTTGATCTTGTATGATGCACTGGTGTCCGCAGCGCATGGCCTAATATGACGTTTTAGGGAGGAGGCGAAAATACACAAATGCACCTCCACAAACAGGCGTGCGCTTACGAGTAAGGTAAGCAGTCGAGATATGTATTGGTGTGCGTGCTTGATTTTGTGTGACCGAGACACGGATTACAATCGTCTCCCCCGAGTTCTAAAGGGAGGTTGAGACATCTGTGCTGCATGGTGGTCATCCCGACATCGCTGGGATGCTTGAACAGTACATGGGTCCATCAGCGCGGGTGAGGTCAACATGAAAGTTTGAAAATGCATAGAAATCTTGAAATGATACTTGGACAATTTTAAATGGTGCTCAGAGAAATTGAAGTGATACTGCGATACCTGGACATGATACTCGGGCGTGTTATAATGATTTTCATACGACTAGCATTGTGAAACGTCTGGTCTTACTTCTTCAGAGCCGTTGTAAAATCAAACGCGATTTTCATACACTCATTGGCATACTTTGGAACGATCGCAGCTCTAACATTTCACTCCACATCCAGCTTATCATCTAGGGCAAGTGCGGTCACCTCCACAAGGCCCATCGATTAAATGAATTTCGCTCTTATCATTGAAACTAGTCTTATATCCCCAAAGATAGCCTTGACTGGTTTTGCCACCGCATTACAAAGGACTACGAGGACAAACTCTCCGGTGTCCCTATAGTTTCTGAGGAAGATAACAGTAAGCTAAAATGATTTATTTGTCACAAAATCCCATAATTATAACAGAAGAAAAACAGTACAACGAACTGAATTGTTCTCTGGACATTTGCAGTTGAGTGTTTATTTACAGGATGTGAACGAACGTTTGCTGAGTTGAATGGGTACGAACAACAATGTCTGTCAAGCCCACACAGAGAAAGGCGAGAGGATAGGGTTACATCCGGAAAGTTCCGGTGATCTCATTCACATGTGGCTTTTCACTTCATGCTGCGTCATCACGACGTGATTGATGTCGAGGCTCAGTTCGTCATATGATTACATTATTGCAATATTACACATTTCTTCATTTTCGCGGGTTCCGCAAGTTGTTTACAAAGAAAGATGAGAGAGTTTGCGCAACGTACCAAAGGTCATATATCGATTTAACTAAGCGCTAGGTGCAAGAAAACAATGAGCAGCGCAATGTGGTCCGCCTTGCGGATAACAGGCACCATAAAGACGAAGGGGCATTAGAACATCCACATTACAAGTAGAAGTACATTCGGGAGCGGCCGATACAGCCGTAATCAAAATCACACCACTATGGAGACAGAATAAAATGGTTGCTGCACTTTGGTTGTCTTGGCACCACCCGATGTGACGAAAATAACCATCACTTCAACCACATTGTGATGACACCAAACGACGTGATACGTTACACGTGAAAACCGTCGCCGGAAATTTCGAGAAGTAAACTTGATCTCCCTGGCTTCTTCCATATTTTTCTACAGAACTTGACGTTGCTCTTTTCCATTCAACTTAATGAACGAATCACGTTTGTTTATACCTTGTATATGAACACAGAACTGTGAAGGCCCGGAGACGGAAATCATAAATCATTATTTGCCTTTGCTTGCCTTTACCTTGTAAATCAACAAACACGCCAGTTAGATCACTTATACATGACAGTGTTCAACCAGAAACCCGAACATTCACCAGAAAAAGACAGCTTTGATTGATCCAATAACTTCTGCATTTAGAATTATCTTTCGGTGCATTCATTGCTTCATATTCATCTCATTTATGACACTGAGATTGGTTCGTAACCAGTTTATACAAACGCCAAAACTGAGATCTAACACAACATTGTTAGACAAATCAATTCTTCCTAAACAAATTCTCAACAGGGCATTTCTTTTCAAAAAAGGTACTCAATAATAGGCGTGATGCGCAAAATCTTTTGTCATATGGCATTTATCCTCTGGTAGCTGTAGTATGGACTAGTTAAAGGTGGATTCAAATCCAACTGCTATGAAGGCATGCGGACAAACACGCATCCTAGCGTTCTTGTTAAGATGCATAGACATAAAAGCGTTTATTTCCGCTTCGATGTTGGATTACTCAAGTTCTATACCACGTACGTATTGCGGACATGGTTTATACCTGTGGTGATCCTAGCCTAAGAAATGACGTATACCCTGGAGCGACATGTTACAGTTTTCAGGTTACTGTGATCAATCAAGTTTCACGGGTAACGTCAGCAAAGTGTGTGCGCACCACAGTTTCTGGAATGCAAACCATAGGCCGATTGTACCAGCCAATCACAAACCGTACGGCCCAGACGGAAGTTGAATAACGGCAGAAATTCTCGAACGCTACTGGCAGAGCCCGGATGACTAATGAGTTTGTTTTGTACATATTATTTAATACCCTTTATTTCCTTTACTAAACAAACTACTACTCCTTTTTCTCATGTCTCGGTTACGTGAGACATTGCGTACAAGTGCCGGTGTGACCCAGTGCTTACCTAACCTCCGTGATTGCTAATCAGTTATTCGTATTCCGCGTTCATTGCGTACTACTACTATTACTACAATTACTATAATATCATACCGTGCTGTATATGAATGAAGTCACAAGTAATGATAACTGTGGGTCAAAAGATTTCAACATATCCATTGAAGTATATCAAGTGTATCGAGACCAAGTGATTTGCTAAAGAGTGAACATGCAATAGATTAGGAGTGATGATCGAAAGGATATCTAAACAGCACATATATTCACTAAAATGCGGGACGGGAATCGAACGGAGAGAAGGAAATAGTACGAAACTGAGTGGTGTGGTGATTGATTTTTAAAAAGTGGAAACATGTTGGAAAATGCTACCCCTCATGAATGTAACATAGCAGGAGGTAGACTTTACCCTCTGCTAAACAATGTAGCCGTGTACTGCAGACATTCTCCAAAAAGAATATAGTTTTGTACAGCATTCCGCATGCATAATTTATATAGTAAATAAAATTCAGCAAATCGAGGAAACTGATTTTCGATCAAGCATTTTCCTGGTTAGTTCGGAAATTAAACTACTATGCGCTAGTATGAGCTGATAATGGGCAATTATGAACATAAAACTGTCAAACTTTGATGTATACAATGATAAAATACAACGGACGTGGGTGCCTGAAGTTGGAAAGTTTATAACAATGAAAGATGTTGTGCTGAAAGGTGAATTCGGAAAAGACAAGCAGATTAGTTATCAGCAGGCATGGGAAGGGGAAACTCACTTTTGGGGTTAATTGATCGGTTTCTTCTGGCTATGATGACACTACAGTCTGAACCTGGTTACGCGGCATACGCAATCCGAATTGAGTAGTGGTGACTGCGGCGGTTGTGGTCAAATGGTTCAAGTTCATCGACATAGCACTTGGTTCGAATTCAGCCACCGCTTCCCCGCTTCGGTATTCCATCAGGCAGCCTTTGCATGACCGCGGTCCCCTTGCTGAAAGTTGACCGTTTAATTGTGTACTCAGTAAGCAAAAGGACGGATAGCATCTATTTATTACTTGTTATCTATGACTACTATGATATACTATTCTCACTCCGACTGAGACGAGAAATGTTTTGCCTAATTCTTTTAACCCTCTCTCTCCGCTAATGCCAGAGCAATTTTCCCCACGAAAAGGACTTGGAGACAAGTTACCCAAATCAACTTCAAAATGGTTCTTTTGTCGAGATACTGATTTGTCGGGCAGCTATTGTAACATGGTATACATATAGAAAGATAGCATACAAACTTCAAATCTGCCAAACAACTATTTGAACAATTAACCTTGTCTTAGAAGCTCATTCGGTGGAGTCCGGTGAATTCTAAGGAAAACCTGTCGAGGTAGTCAGCTTACATGCTAACTGGTGGATGCCACATGCCTCTGTAAGTTGGATGGGTAAATTCGAATGTGAAAAAAAGATCATTGCTATCGGTGTGGCCTCGTAGCTCAGCTGGTAGAGCATGCGCGTACAAAGCGTAGGCGGTGTCCATGCGTGGGTTCGAATCCAACCGAGGCTACTGAACTTTTCACAATCGACATACAAAAGATAGCATTGTTTTTATATTATGCACAAAAAAACAGATTTGACGGTTCAAAAAAAGGATTGGTGACCTAAAGATACCATTTCCGAGGTAAACAATCTCGCAATTCAGAACTGCGAATTGATAGGTGATCTAACGGTATGCAGACTTTTATCCAACAAGATATCGCCTAGGCCGGAGGTTTATCAATGCAAAGAGCTAAGTGATCCGAGAATCGTGTGCTGCTGGCATTTTCAGCTTGTCTAAAATTGTCCCAGTTACTAATGCTATAACAATGTCTACAGTTCACCAATAACCCAATCTGAAGAGAGAATGCAGTAGGTTTGAGCTGTACCATTTGTATCCGTATATATTTCAGTGTACCCCGTCCGGTGCATGGTAAATGTTATGTGGCATAAATAATCACATCAAGTGGTCGGTGATAAATTAATTACTGTAAGGTGTTTTACCGAAGTACCACCAAGGTAATGAGTACCTTCTTTTGCTTGCACAAACTAAGCTTCAATTGTTGAGTCTCATTTGCCTGTCCACACCACTTAAAATCAACAGTGAAACAGTCATAAAATACCGCTGACGTTGTTCTACTTCACACATGCCAAAATATACCCCCCCCCTAGTTAAGCAACCGGTACCAGTTCAGGCTGAATCAATTTTAGAGTAGCAAGCTTGGAATAGCCCATTCAACTGTTAAGAGGCACTAGGCACTCAAAAAGTACGCACTAATGACGAGTCCCAAACAGGATGAAACAGCTGTCCAGTGCTCTTTGTCGGTCATCACAAATATTTCCATCGCATGTAAGAGCCGAACCACACCAATACATGTTCACGTGTGGGAGATCGGTTACCAACCTAGGCCAAACTTAACGGTAACTTCTACGGAGAGGAAACCTTTTATCAACCGATGGGGAACAGATCACAGGTCACAAACCGGACAATCACCAGCCTCTTCTATCGGATGCCATTCGCAATTTGAGACGAAGCATCGGTTCGACAGACCTATTACGGTCTCCGTAAAACTATGCACTATGAATTCACGTTTGCTGAAGCGATTGCGACTCAAAGATGGAAGACTAGTTTATGCAAGCAAATGGAGTTATTCGTTGCCTTGGTGTTGACTTGGCAAAACATGTGACAGTTGTCAATTTTTTACCTATACTTTTTCTAAGTTCTTTCGGATCATTTATGCTATATGGCCTTTTTATGTGCATCAGATAAGCCAAAGTGCAATATATCAGGATACAAATTGTGTCAAGTAGCCTTACTGTATTCCCTATTTAGGTTCATAACGGGAAAGGTTGTTTCACAAATTAGTCATGGATTATGCTATGCTCTTATCCAGTGCACAACTTTTCAGCACTGAAACACGATAGTAGGCAACATCAATCAACAACAAATGATAAAACTACCAGTGAGTTCTGTCAGCCAGACTTACAGTGAATTGTGTTACTGGGTCCTTGCATCTTCGGATTGAATCGAACTTCAGGCTCTCTCGTTCATTTATTATTAATGCTCTGAATAAGGCTTAAAGTCATCGGCATTCGTCCGGTCGAGAAGCATTCTAACCCCTCATTTTATGAGAATTTACCGGTAATCTATCAAAGGTCAATCAGTCTTCTGTTATTCGAATGAAAAGCTGAGCACTGAGTGTGACTAACGAGGAGTTTTGTCTGCTCGCGACATTTCTGAAACTGACGCAACAATTTAATTTACTTGGCACAATACCTCATGGATTTGTCAAATTTTGCCACTTTTCCATTGATCGGATGCAGCAGAAGGTCTTCTGTATTAATCGGACATCTTATATTGCTTGCCCAGATTGGTGCACTGGTCGATTGTATTGTATCACAACTCTGTTTGTTCTAGGGAGCCATTTGCATGAGTGACTAATTTTTTGTATGCGTGTACCTTGTACTATTGCAAAGTAAGGATGGGTCCACAAGAAGTGTATACATTCGTTTCCATTTTGGGTTTGATTGACGAAGAGATTTGTGATAGAATTGACAGATTAAATATGTAGATTACACCGTCTTATCTTCTCAAGTGATGAAAATCTGATTCGTCTCTGATTGATTTCAAAAAATGGACTTTTGACTCATCGTACGGTTCTTCTTCTAACTATACATGAGGTCGTTCATTTGATTTACCAGTAAAAATTGCTATCGCAATGTGCATCAGACTGAAACCCTGATACAAATTTCCATTCTTGGAAGTATCAGTCACATTTAATGAAAGGCGACTCCTCAGTGCTGTGGTTCATTACCATGCATGTCCTACAGAGCTTTAGGTGGCGAATTCCTCCCAGGCAGTGCCCATGAATGATCACTTGCCTCATCAGGTGATTATCCGGTTCTTCGTTCATCCGGTTCCTAATAAAAGGTTTCTATCGAGATGCAGCATACAATTATGCCTNCAGTTGTCCGTCAAATGTTCGGCATTTGAAACAAGCACTTAGGCGCACGGATAATAGTGGTACCAGATCTTCGGCGATTTTCGATCCGAATCAAAAGTGAGGCGTGGTTTGATTCTTTCATCTACTTAAGCTGATCGCTAAATTTCATGGTCGATAGGATCGACATGCGTGGAGGCATAATTCAGACGTCAATCGACAGTTTTGAGAAATTACTTACCTTCACATTTTGCGTATGGAAAGATCACTCAGATGCCTTCGTGTGTGTGTGTGTGTGTGTGTATAAGTCTGTGTGTTTAACATGAAGGTCTTCTAAGCACATCG
>UZAN01043008.1:0-13116 GCA_900618425.1 Echinostoma caproni
CCCCATTCTTGCTTCGGTCGCTAGCCAGGACTCTCTTTGAACTGCCTTCCATCACAATACGTTGAATGATCACAGCATTCCGAATACCTTAAAAATGGGTGGCATCTGGTAACCTCAGGTAAACCTACTACATCATCAGCATTATCGTTATTGCATAGTGAAGCAAACGCCACTGATAGCTGGAAAACTCGTAATGCATTCAAAATAAGTGAGAATGTATAAGGATAATAGGGATTCGACCTATTTTTAGAAACGGAGAATGTGAACGTCTAGGGTTAGCACATAGTTTAAACAGTCTAGCTGTGCACACGCAGCTCTCCAAGCGTTTTGGGTTGATAAAGGTGACCGCAACATCGTCACTGCTGCTGGTTTGCTGCCATGACCTTCAGTGTCTCTAATCATCTAGCTACGGAGTCTCTTACACAGGAAGATGAGAGACACCTACTCTACCCAATCGCTCCCTGGCATTCTTCACGCTTCGTCTCCACGTCATCTTCTAGCCTTCGCTGGGCATTTTCTGCAGCGGCCACTGCTAATAAGGCGCGATGCGGTAGGTGACCGTTAGACATACACAAAGCGTGTCCTCACGAACCGAGCCTAGTGAACTGAATTCAGTGCGAGAACAAAGTCGCGTTCGATGCATTCCCAAACCCAAGATGACTGACGTCTCGGTTACTAACCCACTCACCCCATCCCACCTGGACCGGACTACGTCGAGGACCACCAGGCGACGGATGTCTTTTATCCGCAAATTGAAGATCTCATAAATGTAACGCAGAACTGATCATGCAGTGTCGTAATATACGTGATGTTTCAACTTTGGTGTCAGACGTGCAACGAACATTTTGTGAATTCAGAAAGTTTAAGGTTTACATTTCACGCTTTCGACATTTGAAGCTGCATCTTCTAAGAAAACGGTCAGGTAATTTTCTCAATCATTTTATGTCATTGAATTTACTGCTCCAACATTATCTTTCTTAGTCTGATGTCTAGGGAATCTATATTGATTTCACGCTATTGTTAAGACATTTCTGGACATTGAATTATCACTACTATTACTATCATGATTATTGACCATCAAACTCATAAGCTTGCGAACGTTTCCTAATTATTCCTATATCAGACGTAGTAACCTTCTCACCCGATTTTACCTCACTTCATTTCCACAACTGTTGCCGGAAAATAAATTTAATTTGAACATCACAGGTTTTCACAAATCCACTGTACCTTGTATTTCTCATGTATTGTGTTGCAGCGAGAAAAATATGAAATAATTGCGAAATAACAAGAAACCGTGTGTAATTCATACGGCAGTTTATACTTCAGCTAAGCACTTTTGTTTGCAGGTAATCTGAAAGAAAATAATATCGTCTTTCCAATTGTCAATATGTTCAAAATAGAAAAATGAAGAGTATTGTTCAATTTTATTGCATGCGGGATTATCCAGTATCGGCCATAAAATATACGTATTGGTATCCAATAATGCTTTCCATTCCATTTGTCGAATATCTCATTAAATGAGGGTTTCACGAATTAGTCGATAGTTGATGGTGCAGCAGTTGTTAGATAACAAAACCTTAATAGAAAAATATACGAGAGTTTGTTTACAAACTTGCCCCAGAGGTGACAGAGGACTCCTACTTCCATTTTATCGATACCCCTTATGGTACTCGGCATTTTGGATCACCCGGTTTNCCCGGTTTGACCCCTTTTGCATAGATTTAGCAAGCCACTCGCATTATTCAATTTTATTCCAGTCTGTGGCGCACATTACTCACGGACGATTGTTGTTAAGGTAGCTAACTTATTACAGGGGAAAGGCGATTCATTACACATAGATCCAGTTCTCTGGGTGATAACAGGATGAATTTGATTTTGGATCTTGATAATCGAGAAACTTTACTAACGTGAAACAACAGTATATAATAGCCTTCACAATAGTTTCATATTTAATTGGAGAAATATGGCTTTTGTGAATGTTTTTGCAGAGTGTTTGTCAACTAAAATCGGCTTGGTCAACTCAACATATTTGGCTGCGACTAGCGGGAGCCCGCCAATAAGGCAATCATTAGGTAGTTTGCAGTCAACTCTTCAATTAGGGTGAATACTGGCGTTTTGTGATTGGTGCGATGTCATTCTAAAGAAAGCTGGGCTTACAGAACACCTCTGTGCGCTTGGTGTATCGCTCGTCAACCACCATGCATTTCTCAGTAAAAACACTGAACGCCAAATGAACGGACTACGCGGTTTGAATCGGTAGGAAAAACAATACGTAACCTTAAATGTTTGGCACTCAAGAAATGCTTGTGCTCTGCTTTACTTACCTGTAATTCAAATTCGGCGATCGTTTCTCCCATGATGACATGCAAAAATTTCGTTTAATTGGTTAACTGCAATCTCTCTCGGTTGCGACCAGATGCTATCGGCGGTTTACTTCAATGTGATCGGTTTTATTTTAACTGTTTTGCAATAGATTGTGCTTCAGTTTACATAGGTTTACCTGCACAAGTAAGGGACAGAACATGGAATTTGTGCTCTTATGCAAAACGTGGCTTCTCCGACTCATTTGTATACCAAACCCTCTTGAAACTTTTCTCGTGTTTAGAAATGGTGACATTACAAAACGCATATTCAACAATCCCCTCAACTGAAGTTTGACTTTTGAAGGTCATTTTTCGGTTTTATGGAAGATAATTCCGCACTCTTTATGACAAGAAATTTCCCGGCTGCAGTCTGTTATCGCATAATTTGTCAAGCTAATTATGGACGTAAATGGTCGTTTAGCAAAATATTCTACGTGCATTGTAGGACGAAATATATGCTGTGCACAATACTGGGAGGACGTGAATCAACAAAACATATGAAACAGTGATCAGTTGCTAAAAGGTATGAAGCGGAGTATTCAAACAGCCACATAATTTATGGTGACACTCAAGGCCTACGAATTAATATAACCATATCAGCGAATTGAGAGCATCGTGTTGGGAAATGAAGGTCGCAATAATTACTCATGTTCCATAGCTATCGATATACAGGTTTGACTTTACAAGCTGAAATATATTTATAAATTTAGGATCGTGTCGCTGAAGTTTAATCAATAACTGCATATATTTAACAGGCAAACACAGTTGTTCAGCTCAACTCAAGGAACACTACTGCATTGAAAACGTTTTAGGTAACAAAAGGTTAACTCGCAATAAATATATTAAACACTGACATTTCGAAGCGTTTATGCAAATTTTGCTGTATTTTAGATGTTGTGTTCACTCACTCTTCGCAATTGGCGTTGGAATGTCGTATTTGATTACCTACCCCACTGCACTCTCGGTTGACGAAAACAAGATCGGGAATAAAAAGTAAGAAATGTGCTGGTTGTCACGGTTGAACATGACTGTAATCCTCTGACCACTGTCTGTAGTCAGTGCAAATGTTAACTTATTGTTCCTCGCATTGTGAGATCATTTTATCAAGCAGCTTTATTTGTCGGGATAAGAAAACACCAACATCGGTAGTTGACGGCTGGAAACCGATTTGGTGTACTATCAGACGGAAGATAATACGTCCCAAAAGCTTGTGAAGATTTTAGCTTGGTATTCCGGAACTAATGCTTGAAACTGGACTGGTTAATCGTGCAGCACAAGTTATAAGAAAGATTTTGGTCCGTAGTTTGAATTTTTGATCCGTTCACGAACGGTAACTGTGGCAAACGACATTCAGCAAACGCTTGTAATGGTCAAAAGAGGATAGATTGCACTATCATTTACCACGCCCCACAGCACAAATTCAAGGCTGTTCGAATTAAAAGGCTGACAAAAGTTTAAGCAGTTATCACCGGTTCTGATGTCGCGCATCTGATAACTTCTGTCTTCTCTATAAAACAATCACTTTCTTTTCACGTTTCTTTTTCTTTCACTTATTTCACTGTCTGAAGTGGTTCACTCAATATTCTGAGCAACTTATGTTGTCTTATCAAACAACGCTTTTTTAAAATTTTAATAATGAGATCCTCTTTGTCGTTCTCGGAGACTGGCATATGACAGTGAAACTTATGACGGAGTCTGACAGTTAGAAAATACTTTGTCAAAAGTAAGTACGTTTTGTGGAACTCAGATGAAATGTTTCCAGAATTAACTTCAAAATCAGTAAACATAAGTTCATTCGCCTGTGCATAAGACCTTTGTATGTTCGGAAGACGATCTATAAATTATCATTCGGAGGTGGACGCAACCCCTAATCTCTCCTCTAATATCCATCGCCCTCTATTTGTACAATGCTGTATCAAATGGTTTGGTTTATCGGCATTAGATTTTATACCTGAAACATCGACTGATTTTGGATCTGATGGTCCATTCTCTTGACCGCCCTGATATTCTTTATGGTTTATGGAGTTCAAATCATCTTCCTTTTGAAATGCCGGTTTCGGACCCTCCAAGCCGAGCTATTTTTGTCCCAATTTTCAACCTAGCACATCTGAAGTGAAGAAACTCTTCGTTTAGTATAATGTAGTTATGCAACGCATTCAGTTCCCTGAGATTATGGTACAAAGTTACGTGATTTCTAAGCCCTGGTATCTCCATACTGAATCCTCGGTTACCGGTCGACTAACCTTGCTAAATTCTAATTTCTCTCATGAACATTCCTCACCGATCGGTCCACTTATTCATACTAATGCAATTAATGAGGCTAGTAGAGATTCACGTTCTCAACTTGTTTCATCAATGAGCATCGCGCACCTTCCCAGTCTACCTTATTCCAAGGGTCACTACGGACTCAACGGAATAGTCAGCTAGTCTTCATATCACATCTGTAGTGGTCATGCGTCTAAATGCCTTGCTGTATCTTTCTCTTTAATCAGAGTTAATCCATTGATATTTTCTGTTTGATAGTTTTCCTTCACTTGAAATCAGGGGCGTTGTTGGCTGAATCTCATTCACTTATCGAATCGGGAATATGTTTTTGAATTCCACCGAAACTTTACCAATTTGTGTTGTACGACAGTCCTTTACTGCAATCGTTGTCTACAGTAAATTCAATAAAAGGAGACAAAAAGGTGAAAACTTCAAGCAAGATACAGAACTGACAATAACCTCAGTATCAGTTCAAACATTCAAAGATTATTCGACTATGGTCTGCAGTTTTCCACATATGCATTGCACTTTTAAAATATGAGTATGTCCTTCCAAGTTGAGCATATTGCTCATCTGTTGGTTTGCATGGCTTTCTACCAAAAAACGCAATATGCTTGCGGGATATTTGATACACATTGCTTCATACAATGATATTCCAACCTTGTATTGCAGATATCGTTGTTAGGACTCTTGGTAATGTGTTTATTGGTGTACTTTAAAAATAACCATGCACAATCATAATGTGTTTCACGATGTCAAGCCTTTCTTGCGAATATCTTAATTGTAAGCAAAATGCACACAATTGCTTCGTTATTACCTCATCATTTTTACATCGCATGTATGTTGTAACCCAAAAATATAATTTTTGACTTTAACAACCATGTTCACATTTAATGTTTTTTTTAAATTTAAATAAGCTTTTATAAATGACTTAGTACATGTTGCCTATAAAGATTCAGTTTCGGCTGTGAAATATCATCCATCTTGACCACCAGCAACGGCAATCTTTCTGACAAGTTTCTATGCGTCCACCTAAATGCTCACTTAAGATGACCACCTCACGTTCAGCGTTGGTGTTTGAAAACGTTGCATTTTTTCTACTGAAATACGCAACATCAGGCAGTTTATAACTTTAACTTGTATCGAGTTTTTCTGTACGTTTTTTGTTCTCCAGAAATTTCTCAGAATATGGAAGCCATGCCAATTCAACAAATTCAATCATATTTTGTTTTGTGTTCTAGAGGACCCCACACATCAATGGCCAAGTCACATGTCTTTTGCCGCTCTCAATCATTCATCCACAGAAAAATTCTAGTAAGAATAGAATGGGACAACATCTCAAATGCTGCGCTGATGGATAGGCTTCTGATGGGAGCAGGTAGAACAAAATGATCGATTGTATCATTTCAAAGCTGGAATAAATTTACAAATGTTACATAACATATTTCTGGTAACTGAGGTCGGTGGTGATTCAACTCTATTGAATTCTACTGTGAGACGGCATTTCTGGCTAAAATCAGATCGAATATCCAGCAAATGCACATGAAATGGATAATGATTGAAAATTGTTCCAGAAATACTACAGTCAACAATCATCATTGGATATCTGACTGTGGTCAATCAATTACAATCCACAAGATTAATATAACATGATGAAAACTCTGATTGATTTGGCAACCCACTCACTAGATTTAAACCTCTGCCATATAGCTCAGTTATTGGAATAAATCTTCACCTGAAGAAATACACTACTCCAGTCTCATCGATTTTGAAACTTTTTGATAAAATAGGCCCACATTTCCGTCTGGGGATTGCTGTTATACCCCCTCGTTTGTAACATTTAGGCATTTTATATCATACAGCTAATATCACCTGTGCTCCGAAGTGCTGAATTTACCCTAGCAGTCTGGCCGAGCCGAAATCAGTCGAGCAAAAGTAAGCTTTACGCACCCGAAGTTTGAATCTTCATCAAAGTTCACAAGAATACAGTAGAAACAGGGAGACAATGAAGCGTGATGTATAGGGTTGATCAAACGTCATTTGACTATGGAAACTGAATCAATTGCTTCCATAGTGTATACCAAGAAAAAACAGTTTTTCATCGGAAAACCGCAAAATAACATCCGATGGTAGCGAACGCTTGGTCAGGTAATAGTTGTCTATACAAACAATTAGTTATTTGTTAGCTTTATAAGTTCAAAGTAAGACTCTGAAGTTCAGATCATTCATCCCGATGACCTCAATCGCAAGCATTCCAACAGATCCATTTGCAAATTTTGAATTTAGCATTTTGGAAACATGAGAAGAATTTCAGGATCTACCAATGTCATTGCAATACGAGCAGTGCAGAACGGCGAATATTAAATCCAATGATACCGATGGAATAACTCACTAGACAGAATCCCGCAAGTTCTTGTTTTCAGTGAGCTAAATAATTTGTGCCTATGCAGATATAGACGTTATTTTCCTTCGCAGATCGCATAGGTTCAGGTATTTTTTCAACAAATGTGAGCTCCTCCTACTCTTTATTTATTTTCTTTTTTACATCTTATTTCACTCACATTCAATTGTTTTTATATAATATTACAATTTACCGGATAAAGAAAGTTTAGTCGAAGGGCTGCCATAGAACGCATACTTAATGGGTAATGGAGGTGAGGGCAAAACACGATTACCTCTGAGCGACAAGTTGATAACCATTACGAGCAGACCACCATTGCTCAATACTTGGCAAACTAGTGAATTTCAAGTTGACTGTGCACAACAGCATGACAAACTTGAGGTGATAACAAAAGAATGAACGGAATTACGTAATACACATGGTAAGATAGGCGATGAGTTCAAAGAACTTGCTCCTTATGCAGTGATAACCAGTATCTAAGAGATTGTAAGGTCAGTATAATGGATGACAATTTAGGAGCTGTTTACCGTGCATTCATCCAATTTATTGATATCCATCAGTATACTTCATGCCCATAGTGTGTTTATGGCCTACTTTAATAAAACACCACAGAATTATTAACATCGCTATCAGCAGTCCCAAAAGTTCAAACGAAGTTTAGGCGCGTTCGGAAATTCTGCTCGAGAGGACCTGGGGTGGGAACTAGAATCGGATGTTTTTACCTTCTTTAGCATGGTTGAATGCTCGTACGTGCAAACCACCCCGCTAAGTTCCTAGATGGAACGAAGGAATTCCGGCATGTTCATTTTTGTAAGTTAGATTCCACCAGGTGTGAACAGAACGGGCTCGTTAATAACCCCTAATTGCTCCTTTGCTCAACGAAGCCGAACGCGAACAAATGAGCCCCGAGTCGTCCGACCAATAGGCCTAACCCCCCTGGAGTTGATGCCTGGATGGGCACAGAAAGAGGTCCGTTTACCGGGATTTTGTTCCCGTGNTGAATAATCCAAGATTATCTGTTTTTTGCGCCGAAACTCATCTTCCTTGTTGAACGGCTTTGTTTGTTTGCACAACGCAACCGTGCGGTGCATCCCCTTTTCCTAACCCCTGACGTCCAAAATAACGAAAAGTGCCTAAAAATATTCAACACCTATGTAATTCAACAAGGAATATGATTTATTTCGCTTGCTGAATTTGTGGAAGCCAAAATCAAACTGTTTCCTGCCTCTTACTGTTGAGAGGCTGCATACGAAACCATACAACTGCAGAGAATTCCGTTTATACGAATACGTCCTAGAAAATGAAAACTTATTCACGTGAAGCTGATGCGCAAGATAGATGGGTGTTTTGAAGCTATTTTGCTAAAAGTAATTCTATTGCTTAACTTGCATTTTGTCACTGTTTACCACTGCAAAAAAACACCTGGGGACCTGTAGAGCTCGTTTTAGGACTCGTTTGCACTATAAAATAAGTTTTAACACTAATCACCGATGGTTGGTCGTTGCAGACGTTTAATTCAGCTTTGCTCATTACTAAGTTGCATTGGATATTGACCCCTTGCACTTGCTACAAAACAACAATTATTCTCGAATTAACATAAGGATGCATTACGGGTGTCTAAAACGTTGTTTTGGAACACATGTATTGGATCTAGAGCAATTCGAATCGAGCAAATATTATTTTGGACTACCTTTTGTCATCAACTCTCTTCCAATGGCACGGTTGAAATCCACGAGTGAATTGTGATAAGGAGAGCGTTGAACGACTGCAAAAAAATCGGAGCTAAGATGATCAAAGGACTTCCGTGGAAAATCTATGAAAGAAGTCCCTTATGGATTAAAGTGATTTGTGAAAGAAGGGATGCCTACAGTTCGGTCTCGGACTGCGTTCTCCGTTACATTATGGCACGAATGGGGATGATTTCACCTGTAATCATCAGATCACGTAACGAACGAAATCAGCTCCACTGATTTACAATGAGTCTGAATGAGATCCATCTTTGGTCGCTTAGAGTGATAGTCAACTAGGATGGTAAGCAAAAACTGTATCTCGTAGTGGCTTTTGAAAGGCAAGCAGATAGATCCGGGATAGAGTGGTTGGCTGGAGCCGATAACAAGTGCGAAATCCTTATAACACGCTTTTTTTATACGTGCGTGTACGAGAATAGGGCAGACACGGGTTGTCATTGATAAGCCTGCGGGGATTAGATCATCGAACACTACTGAAGGGACAATAAAACAGAATGGGCAAATTTGAGTGATGGGCAAATCAGCAAACGATCGAACATGTAAATCTAATTTGTCTTTGTAAAGATAGTTGACCTTATACGCCATCACAGACCTCTAGGTGTTTGGCGTTGTGTTGCACTAGTGAATGTTTAGATCAATGGTGATGATAAATGATCTAAATGGACATTCATATCAAGGAACACTGAAATCCCTGCCACTCAAAGTACCCAGAAGCACCCTAATGCAATCAAAGTTGATTTGGAATGTTTGTACTTGCAGTAAACTACCTGATCCGTATGAAATAGATGTTGAAATTCCATACTCGTTAGATCCAATTATCCTAATTCAATGGATACATGAGGTAAGTAAAGAGAAAGGTAAAATTCTGATGTGACACAAAGTATTATCTAACTGTTTCACCAAAGTTTTATTTCATTTTGTTCTCCAAAACACCATTTGACCATTTGACAAAAATCGAAATGGGACGATAAAAAGAATGCCAATTTCGTAGCAACAAGACTCGTAGAGGTAATCGGAATTTAAAGAATTATTGATTTTGATGAAATTATTCAGTAATTAGTACCGGGAGTACGTCAGAAATGACATAGTGTCTAAAAGCGTTTAACTAATGCGTTTCTTTTTAAACGTTACATGAACAGATGAATGAATGGTAAAGCATTGGTCTGGGAACCTAGTTACGTCCCCATAAATTAATTGATCATAATATCTCTGGTGCAAGTTTCACAATGGGTCTGGAGTTTGCAGTTGATCCCTTCTTAGTAGGAACCCATAAATATGGACTGAATGATTCCGTCCAAGATGTATCATCCAAAAATATTTTCCGTCCTCAAATTGAACTTATATAGGCAACCGAAAATCGTGCTGTTCTTCAAACAGTGTGTTTGCATCGACCTACATCATTTGCTCACTTTTTCAGATGAGGTTTCCCATGGATAACACACATTGAAATATGTCTGACAAACAGCCCCGAAACAAAGATTTGTACAAATTACATTTTGCACCTGAAAAAAAAACACATGGTATGCGTGAAAATGGAGTGGTGAATATCCAGAAACGGTCACAAACACTAAGGGTGATATCAGCCTGACAAGGGTTTGGATAGAAAAAAATACACGTTTTGATCGGCATTGGTGCTACAACTGCCCTAAAGTGAGAAGGTCACACAATTTTGCGATTACATTATTTGTGACATAAACGGTTTTTTCTCCAATGAATCAGGAATAAGTTTCTCCCATTTGTTTCTCATTTTTGCATCGATTTGGACTACGGAGGAAAAATGGAATATTGATGTCATGAATTAAACTTCTATCAGTGAAATTTGTCAAAATATTTACGTCTCTAATCGCTATGATCTTGTTTACGATCATTACTGCGTGATTGGGTATTACAATTCGTTTACGTGTGTTGCTCCATCAAATGAAAATATTCCAATGGTTGATGATAATTTATTCTATTTTTGGATTCAATAATCGATCAGAACAAGAAGAGAAAACAAGATGTTAGAAGACAATGTCTGTTGAATACATTAATTTGTCTGGTGCAATCGTAGAAATGCTCGATCAGGTACAATGAAAATGTTTGGCAATCGGGATATTTACGTTTGATGCACAGTAAATGAACCACACCTGGTCTAGCCGAAGGCCATATAGGCAGCATCAAAGTGTGCAACAAAATACGTTCTATCTTGTTCGACAATCTGAGTATTATCTTTTCCGAATGATAACATTATTCCTCCGCGGAACAAGACATGAAACTGGATTCACATGTTCTCCTCTGTTGAATATTTAGGGACGTGGAGTGTTGGACGACTAAGAAGAGTTAATTTCAAGTGTCCCTTTTTCAAACAGAATGATATATCAGCACTGAAGCAGGCCTTCCCGAAGGGAAACCGAGAAGACCGTATTGGAATGCTTCAAGTTTGATGCATCAGGAGTATAAAGGTTGTATTTTTATGATGTTGTTTAACAGAAAAAACTAACTGTTCAAAAATTACTGTGACGAAATATGGTCAACTTCAAAGAAGAACGAGACGTTTGGATGAGAATTTCGCTACCGGTCCAAAAATTATGAAACACTTTATACTTTCAAGTTAAAAAGTTTATGTTGTGACCCGTTTGTAGAAACAAACAACTGGTATCGGCACTAGCACGATCTCACTATGCAGCTGATTACAAAATCGTCCGGAATTCGCACCCTTCTGAAAAAAGGTCTACATCTGTACACCAAATGTAATCCGATCTGTCGATTCCGATATGAGCGTGGAGAGCCCTGGTTAGAGCAGAGCGATAGTTGCGTAATCGAGTGACCAAGTGTTAAATGTGCTATTGATCACTTCCCACTAGTGCGAAATCTGGATTCACGTAATCTCAATTCGTGGAATGTATCTGCTTTTAGCCAGCACACAGACATACGTTTATGGCTAAACTTTCTCACTTCCAGTATTCTACATCCAGTGATTTTATGCTTCACGTGATGCTTACTCGATTATTTTGACTAATCATACGAGAGGAATTCACTTGTCGACTGGCCTGTTTTTTCATCACAACTTGTGGCTGACAGACTTCGTGTGGACCGAGCAATGCCCGAGCACGGTTGTTGCAATCAGCGTAACGTCGGTTGCTTTAAAACTATTCCATGTATCAGGCTACAGTAAAATGAATAACGCTGTAGTTGCTCATTGCTCAAAACGGTTTCACCTAGGGACGTAGAAATCGGGACGACCACAAAAGAAGAGTTCATTGAAGGTAAGGCCTTTGAGAGACGCCAGTAACTTGGCTGAAACCCTACTTATATTATTAAAATTATTTATTCTATAGAAAATGTGAAGGATGTTTGAACGGAGGGGAGTACAGGCGAGTAAATACTAGTGATGAGAATATTGTGCTTTCATCATAATGATCGGAGAAACAAAATGCAAAGTTATCCAACCCGTTGTAAAGCTGCCCAAACTTTAAACAGCATCAGAAATCGGCTTGATTCCATTTATTGAAAGCTTAATAAAACAATTTTCATGTAAGAAGCTGGTCACTATGAAGAACTGTTTATCGATTATCACCCCTTGTCCTCATGGGGATAACTGTGGTAATTATGTGTCAGATGTGTCGCTTTTGCTGATCCATTCGATATGGGCCACAGAAACGGTACTACTGTTCACTATCGTCTTAGTTTTTCAACCGGTATAACAAACCATTTTTTCAATACAGCAAAAGTGAGAAACAATTTCGTTAACTTGATCATTGGTCCCATTCAATTGGGGTACCTGGAAAACTGATTTATTGCTCCGACGTAATTCTTGTGTCAATATCACCCGGAATTGCGTTATAGTGCTAAAAAACAAAATTGACCTGCATTCAAACATACGGATTAGAAAACTGGAGAAGAAATTTTTTATGTGATTTTTGATTCACATACGGTTTTTGAATATTTAGCATACGCCAGTGTTATGCAATGGATCGAGCGAGCAAAATCTTTTAGTAAAGATAGCAAAATGGAATGTCATCGAGAACGTGAAAGAGACATTTTTTGGAGTAAACAAAAATGAAAACTAGAGTTCTCATGTACCCTCAGAATCGATAGGCGTCAGTGTGCAGATAATTGAAAAAGCTCTAGTTCAAGTTCGTCCTTCAGAGTATATTCTGAACAGATGCGCCTTGCTCTCTGTACCAGACTGCGTATGAGGTTACGTTTTTGATAAAGTGGGACGAAGCTATGAAAATTTGTGTACTGTCCACTCCATGTTGCTTTGCGGAATTTCTTTCTTTGGATATAGCCGTTATTAGTGGAGTCAGAATTTAATAACGCACGTTCATCAATTAAGTTCACAACTGAACCAGAGGAG
>UZAN01043008.1:13578-40552 GCA_900618425.1 Echinostoma caproni
GCGCCCCAACGAGGAGAGGAGAACCTTACTAGATAATGGCTATCCTAAGACGTTTATCGACCGTAACTGGACTGAACGGAATAAGCCAACAAAGCTGCCAAAAGCGGAGAAGAAAATGCTTTTTATAAAACTTCCGTTTAAAGGTGATGCCGCCACTGAGAGGATTTGTAGAGTTTTATCCTCCGCAGTAAAATCTACATTTAATGCCGCGCAGCTAAGATGTGTGTTCTCTACGTCACCAAACATCCGATGCTATAACAAAGACAAATTACGCATGCTGACCTCTATGATCATCTATGATTGTCAACCAATTCAAGTGCACCTGTGGTGCTACTTACGTAGGTCGAACGACAAAGCAGTTATCTCAACGGATCAAAGAACACAATCCACGCTGGCTTACACATGGTGTGAGTGGAACTGTGTCCCGCTCGATCGTTGCTCATCTGGCAGAGACGGGTCACTTGGTCGACATGCGCTCAGCATTTACAATCATCTATCGAGTCTCACCACACCCCTCAGGAGCAATACGTTTTCGTACGTTAGCGACCGCAGAGGCGGTTAGCATCCGACTCATGAAGCCTGAGCTTTGCGAATAACGCAAACTGATTCACGCTCTGAAACTCCCCTGGCCAAGGGAAGAGAAAATTGCTCTTTCATACGACCATGACTTAACACCATGATGTAATCACTTTGGTTATGTGGTCGAAACTGCGCACAACAAATTTAGAGTTCTCTTGGGCTCATTGCTGAACACATGATCCATTCGCCTTTTTGTTTTTGTTTTGTTTGACCTTATCGAACTTGTTTCATATAAATGTGATTGTAAAGGCTTGAAAAGGAATTCACCGAAAAATATGTTCGCCTACACTGTGTTTAAAATATATTAAACATTCAGTCCGTTTAATTGGTAACCACTAATGTTGACTTAGCAACGTTCAACCATCAATACAAAATCAGCCACTAAATCAAACGTTTTTCATTACACTGGCTACAGTTTCAAGGCATACGCGTTAGGCATTTCCAAGACGTTCCGTAGAACCACGATCAATTGTAAACTTGCATTAGATGCTAACAGGCAAGTTTCCATTATCAAAAAGCAGTCCTGATTCTTTCACCTAATTCTTTCACCAAGGTACGAAATTCAATCTGCCTTTTATTGTTTCTAGAAGAGCTTGAACTTTTATTGTTTGCGGTTGAGAATTGGGTTGTTCAGAAACCCGGCAAACCAAGTCTGGTGCCTCCATCTTTAATCCTACTTACAAAGCTGCTACCAGTAATTGGGTACAAATACAGTGTACCACAAATGAATCCAGAAGTTTTGATCACAAAAAACGCTGTTGGTATGAATTAGGTCACGTGTCGATGATTATTTTGTAATTTGCAGTTGAATTATCTTTCGTAGTTTTTTAAGTTACATGAGTCAGTTAAACACCTCTAAGAGGTTTTATGTTGATGCTTCTAATGTAGGTTTTTCTCAGTAATTATTCATTTCACATGTAGTTCATTTTGCATTGTAAATCTTATCTAAATACTGAACTTTCTTTATTTCTATTTGTGATGTGCGTTTTCTTCTGTACCATATAAGTCGAAATCATGTTATAAAATCTGTCATCATTTACTATCCATGAAAAATGATTCGACTGTTTTCCTAATCGGTGTTTTGTTGTTCAGTACTCTAGAAAATCGATAATGTGCGCAGGTAACGAAGTATATCTCGTTCTTTTGAGCTCACCATTTTTTCCCTCACAAACGTATGTGGAGTGATACCTACTTACCTGACCGTATTCCTCTTTATCGGTTTGCAAAATCTTCACCAACTGTCATCACATGAACCGATGGAAACGCAATAGTCCTAAACATATGCATTTTGTCAATTGAGTAGAATAAACCTTCACTTTCTCGGACAGTGAATCCGCCAACTAACCGGAATATCCCAAAGATCGAATCTACCCCAAACGGTTGCATAATCGCCTAAATTATTTCCATTGATCGGCGCAACCTGCTGTTCCAGCAACTAATTCGCTGACACTAAACATAGTTGTCTTTCTTTTATGTCGTCCTTCTACTCCCACGGACGCTACCGACAAATTGCCGCGGGGAATCGAACATATCAAGCGGAGCAATTTAGCATAATAGGGAAAGCAGTTGCACAGTTACAGTAATCTATTTCAATTTCCGTTTATCTATCTAATGGATACAATCACAGTTATTTCTCTGTTGTTTTTACTAGCCAGTCACTGATTACATCAAACTGTGCCCATAGCACCGTTCGCTCGTGAGGAAAACGACAAACGGATTTCTTTACAAAACTAAGAGAAGCTTAAAAATTGGAATCACCATGGAAGATTTCTAACTTGGCAAAATGGAATAATTTTCCAAAAGCGAAATGTTTAATGATTTCCCAGTTGATTTGCATAGTGCTTAGTTCAAATATTCTGGACCCTGTTTTTTTCTACTCATCTCGCTACTCGTCACAACTGTTCATCATTAAAGTTTTACTTTCAGATGATAGAAAGAAGTAGCAAAATCTCACGAAAAAGTTGATCCGTTATCCGCTCACAGACTCTTAACACACTGGGCTGCCCTCAGGAGCACAAAACACATGATTTTTAATTGCACTTCCATAATTTCATTGCGAAGCATACACACTGGTCCAAAATGACAAATTGACAACTGCATTCATAAAGCGTGGGCTTCTTCCCTATCAGCCAGTCATGATAAATTTACATATGCATCCAGAACTACCAGTAATTGTACAAAGCTAAACATACGAGGCTATTGTGCACAAAACCCCGTTTGGGACAATCTAAGGAACCGTCCTCCCGTATCCGTTCCGTTTCTCAATCTGTCTTTGAAATCGGTAGTGAGGGAATTTGTTCGACTGGTAACTATTGTAGAATTCCCTCTCTAAAACCTAGCCCAATATACCTTATGTGATAGTCTTTGTGCGATGCTCTGTTGAGATGGAAGACTGCGAAAGAACGTTCAAGTTCAGGGTTTGGCAGTCATAATATGATAGAAAAACGGGTGCCGTCATCGAAATCAAGAAATATTACATCGTATTGTAATTCGACTCATAGAAGTATAACACAGTTGGATAATAGAACGCGTTTGTTGCGTCTGATTTGTGGCAAACTGAATCCCACGAATGAGGCTTGAAACAATAAACGTTTGGGAAGAGCAAATGTGAATGTCACGGTGTTGCACGAAATTCAACAATATCTTTATTGTTGTCACTGCTATCGATAGCACAAAATAGATGTTCTGTTTGCAAAATTAAAAAGCTGTGTATAACTAGACACTGAAATAGTGACACATTTTAACTCATTGAACATTAGCAACATTTGTTTTAAATGGAAGGTTAGCATGATTAGTCTTTATTCACTAACTTTCTGGATCAATCATGATGTTCACAACGAATAATTTCTGAACTGATGCGGATAACATTTTCATTCTTTTTTTTATCGAACCATGTACATCGTCTACTCACAACACATTAACTGTTCTTAATTAGTTCTGAATTTTCGTATAACTGATTTTATTTCAACTTCCGACTCAATTTTTTTTTCGGTTTCAAAATTGGTATCGAATCACCAGTTAATATAAACCCTAACATATAACGTATCTAAGTATCTGCTTCTGCTTCACAAATGCGTGCTCCAAATATTATCAATAATGGTTATACCATTTTAGGTGTAACTTTCTGAAAATAATAAACAACAACAAATTATTAGATAAATAATAATTTAATACTGTATGAAACAGATTTTACTCGGTAATCTTAGGTTAATTTTAACTTGGGATTCATGATTTTGAAAGGGAGCATTTATTCGATCGTTTTGTGAACCTCCGGTTTTGAGACATCACAATCGTGACTACGTAAGGTTTCCATCGTGACATTGACACAACAACAAGAGTAGTAAAAGAGGTAGTTTTGGGCACCCTTTTCCTCCGTTCAATGCATTAATAAATTGTAAAGCATTAATTAGCAGTTTTATCGCTTTGCATCCGTCCCAGCCACTCTCCACTACATCCACATCATACAATCTACGCGTATTCATTGTGACATTATTTTTCACACACCGATTCACTTTATATATGCATAAGTCGATTAGACATAGTACGAATGAATCGAAAACTATTTTATTCGCTACTGGTGTTGTTCTGTTGGTTTACTTTTGTTGTTCACCGGAGTGCAGTCCATTTTGATCAATTAGGGTTCTGCTTTGAGCGAAAAGAATCTTCTGCTTATTTTTAACTTACCTCACCCACAACAACAACAACCGGTCAAACAAAGCCAAACATAAAATTCCGAAATCGTTTTGAAACGCTATATAACTGCTCGTATAATATGGTAAGGTTACATAGATATTTTGATCACGTTATTTGTCATTCCCAATCTTGCAACATACCCAATAATTTACCAAAAGTGCAAGGATAATCTTTACCCTATTTTTGCATGCGTTATGTGCAAGAAGATTCAATTTGGGATTGTATTTGATGATCGATAATATACTATAGTGTGTAGTGAACAGCTTAAGTCCATCCACCCGGAGAGATAATGATGATATCATTGATTTAACATTACGTCCAACTTGGCTGTGTTAGAGTGAGATATATCACGCCAAAAATGATAATCAGGCGGTCCAGTACCGACTGGGAGTTTCAACTTTTAAAAGCAAACTAGCCATAGAATCATCAAAAGCAGAGTCATTTAGTTTCACCATTGGACCTGAAGCTGGTTATGCAGTACGAGATAATTTGTACCGCAGACTTGGAATGCCAATTTAACGGTTTTGACAAACAAACAATTCACCTACACCACACGGGTTGATGCATACACCCGTAGTGGTAAATGGTCCCGCTACCTGCTCAGATATCAGTGGCAAGCATGCCAAAAGCTTTTGAAAAAATGTATCTGTGTGTGGTGTAAACGATTATTGTCAGTAATCAGAGCTATGTCGTAGAGTAATTGCAATAAGCTATGAGAAACAGCCATGTGAAATAAGTACGTTATTATATAAAAATAAATCACGGATAATTAGAAAACTATGATAAACCAAATTACCTTCAGACATATAATACGACTTAAATCAAGTCTGGCAAAAAATGCTACATTTTATATAATATTGTCGTTTGGTTATGTTTGTCTCACTGAACATAAGTGTACTGACGAGCCTATTTTGCACTAACAAATTTTGCGACAATCCCTCAGTTTTCTATTTTTGACATCTGTCTACCCAGATTTATGAACGTTTTTCAGAATTTCCATCCATAAGTCGTTACTAAACGATCCCCACAATTGATTCAACGAGTTAATTTTTAAGAGCTAGAGTAGAAGTTTTAGTGAGACTTTGAATCACCTTGCTCCATAGGGTTTGTGACATCCATATATTCCAAACTTTCACAGATAGACTATGTACAGACTCAGTTTGTACAAAGTGGGGTCAAACCTATATCGCGGGCAGGGGAAGTGAGGGATTAAACTCACACCTACTATCTACGTTCAATCGACTGAGGTCTTCACTCGGTCTGTGTGATCCCCGTTAAGAGAACAAACTCCGAGCAGTTGGAACAACTTTCACGGTGTACACCATTCCCTTAAAATGGAAATAATAACTGTCTTCGGCCTTGTTACTCCGATAGATTAAACGTGCGTATTATCAACAGTTAAGCCACGATAAACTCCAATTATGTGTTTACAAGGTGACCACTTGATTTAGAGGACAGAAAACCAACAATCGAGGCTATATATAACCCGGTTGGTGAACCACTGGCTGTTCGCCTAGTGAATCTGATTGAAAATCCAGATTCCGAGCAAGCCAAAAAGAGACATACGAACCACATGCACACTTTTGTGGTTCTGGCGGTGGTCACCGGGTTGATTGTGCGTCCATGTGGATTCGTTCAACCCCGTCCTATAGTGTATGATTCGCTGAACTATGTCAGCCCCAGTGGTCTGGGTTTTTCAGACACCGCCTAGCATCTTGCGGATCAAAGTTTGCCTAGACTATGTTTACGGTTATGATTTCGCCAATAAATGCTTCCTGCTTTGGTCGCCACAAGCTGCTTATATTTCATCCAGACACACGTCATAGATAAATGTATTTATTATAAGGATTCTCATGAGATGATTAGTTCATCAAACAGCTTGAACTCAGATGGGTGTGAATTGTATTGATGGAGACTGCCCCGGGTTTTATCCAGGAAGATTTTTGATACATTCGGAAACCTGACTAACAGAACATAGATTAATGCACCTCAAGTGAATGTGAATTCAAAGATTATCTGTCTGACGAGACGTCCGAATAAGCTGTTCCTCATTGTTCCGACATCAGTTGACATGTGATGTCAAGTTTTCTTTGCGACGTTTAGCCTCTCAGAAAGCTGTTCCGAATGCATGGAACCGTATATTCTTTGCTTCTGAACTCCCGCAATAAAGAGGCTAACAAACTATCTTTCCTCCATCCGAGGCTGTCTGTTATCACTCGGTTAATCTGATGCAATCCATCAACTCGATGAACAAAGGAAGACATCATGGGTCAATTACTTGAATGGCCTAACATAAAAGACCCTTGCTATGATAAACAAAACAACCGCCTACCAAGCCAGTGCCCCTTTGGTAATTCCTCCCCAGCCATTTCGGATATATGTGAACAAAATACAAGAGCGGGCAGAAGTTGCCTCCGGATTAACCAACTTACCCCTTATTATTATTATTCTACTTATTATGTGAAACTGGTCTCAGTGCATTCCTAGACTTAAACTAGCCAAGGCTGGTAATGTGGGATGAATACAGCTGACTGAAGTTACCCGAAATTCATAGTTTATATCGACCATGCTAAGGTTTGTCTGCTTACGCCATATGTCTATCCGTACGACTACCAATGTCGAACAGATCTCTGAGAAGTCAGCTAGGTATCTTCTTTGCTGCATCCCCGATTCTTACGATGTGCGTGTCAGTGTGACTATGCAAATAATGTGTGGCATATTAGGCCGATTACGTATACAATCATAGAAATGGTTAGAGACAAACACTCTACTGATCAATTTAGGAATTTTGCACCATGCAACACGAACCCTCGGGTTGCGTTAGGATGACTCGTTTGACCCTCTGACAGACATGCGAATTTCCTCTAACCATTAGTAGCAGTGAAAGTATATTTCCGAGCAGAATACCTAATAAAACCACCTAAAAAAGAAATTACCGAGAAATTATTCACAATGGTTAGTGACTTGCAAAAATGGTTCATTATGTAGCGGACGCCTTTGTTGTGTTCCAAATTAAGTAGATAAATGGGCTTACAACGAATTAAACAGTAATTTTATGGTAAACGACAAATATGTGGCCGGTTCACAATCTGGGGAACAAGTAAGGACGAACAACTTGTGGGAAGGCAGGCAGGCAGGTCGACACCGGCTCATACGTCACACTACATGTGAAGGCCGTAAAGCCAACATCCAAACAATCGATCGGTCAATCAATCCGGCCACAGGTGTGTATGGCAAACGTATCAGTCAGTTGTAGACCACAACAGTTCTACTACTTGTTTCAGGAGTGAATCCGGTTGCTACAGATCCCATAACTTTTGTGTGTGCGATGCAGTCAACGGTAACCAGATGTAAGCATTTGAAAAAATTCTAACAATTTTCACCGGATCATACAGTGTCATATTTGTAACATCACTCAAACTCCAATAAATAGAACCAATCTGTGAAAATGTATAACTCCGTATGCTAACTTTCGTCACGTATGGAGCAATTGGAGGCTGACCCGATAAGGTAGAAGACAGTAGAAAACTGTTTCGTTCCGGCTTGGTCGGCAGTGCGGGCCTATCAACCCAACTCTCGGAACCTTACAGGTAAAACGATCTGTCTTGCATGGAAGAGCTTGCGTATTATGGAAATAATTTCACATTATCTCTTATTGAGTGTCTATTGCAGAAAAAAGGGACTATCACAGAACATTGGATAATAATAAGGAAGAAGGCTCATAGTTTGCCGAAACACCGAGTTACGCTCAGAGGTACAAAATGAGTGTTCTTTGGTTTCTGAATGTATTAAACGGTCTATTGATGTGAAATACGGAAAATTGCATCAAACAACTTTGCAAAAGCTTATAAGGCTAATCCTGTTGGACTTCGTGACCTTTGGCAAGCAGGTACATCGTGATGTATGTGGTAAACGTGAATAAAATTTATTCTATCGATATAATTATAGACCCACAGGAAAACGCTAGTCGCCAAACTAATATCTGCTTCCCCTTCCACCGACATGTGTTTTATTGCCTAAATGTTCAGTCATAGATACCAATTTTTCTCACAATTGGCAACCTGTTATGCCTTTCGAACTGTTTCATCTCCGCTAGGCCCAGTGAGCTCAGCATGTGCTGCCAACTCAAACTAGGCCATGATGATTGGTTTAAACGACATACTATCCAACTGGTATCTCTATGCCGACCTGAAATAGTGGTGCATGCTAGCCATTGGAGAAGAGTTCGTGTGGATAGAAAGTAATTTTCCCCAAGTGTTTATGACCAGTTCAAGGCAGTTTTTGGTCTATCGATCACTAGACGTTTGCATTTCTGATTGCAACCTACTTTGTGCTTGTTTAGACAACTGCACGTTTTTCATGCTCATTTGTTATTCTAACCAACCTTGTAGAAGCTTTATTGTGTTTCCTCAAAGCCCACTGTACGTTGATGCTTGGTGAACTGTCATGGCTCGGAAGCGTGAGATCCTAACTAGTGTATGGTGTTCAATGGTGGTGGAAAAACACTCACGTATATAACTTTGTTTGAGCGAATTCGGTGGGCGTAACAAATTCCCTGGGGAAATGCTTTTTCCAGGGTGGAAGTTACTACCACAGACAACATCGTGATAACTCAATTTAAAAACCTGAAATCCACAAGTTGAAATCACATTGGAATTGTTTTTAAAAGAAATAAAATCGGAACATACTGTTAAGTTTCTGGTTTTCGCCCTGAATACAACGATCGCAATTGACACGTGATTTACCAATTTGTTTCTGAATAACAGTGGTTGAATTTTTCCCCACTGGTACGCAAGATGCTTATCATTTGCCGTCATCTGCCTCTCAAACAATTTCCTTTTCTTTTTGGTTTATCGAATTAATGGTTCCCATAACTTTCAGTGTAATGTGTCTCACTAAGAAGATGATTAGATGAATGATTCCTTGGGCTGGCTGTGATCCATATGAATGCCCTTCATGGATGCAAAAAGAAAACTTTCACAATCATTCCACTTCAACATCCTGACTGAAAAATACCTGATTGTTTAGGTTGTGGGCAGTGCGCATCTTCAAACGGGTTTTTCGGTTATAAGAAATTAACCATGAAAACGTCACATCGCTGTTAGCTTGTACAAAGTAAGCAGTCCGGATTTTATAAACGGTATCCCGTTTACCTGTTTTGGCACTTGATATCAACCTCCAATCACTGCTATTAACTCTTATCGCCTCAAACCAAAGAAGAATGAGGGTGTATTTAGTTCATGAATTGTGAGCCACGTTTTACACTTCATGTGCGGACCAACGTTTAAAAATGATATTCATGCATCAAGTTAAATTCATCCAATGATGAAAGAACAAATACCAACTGGAATACAGTGCAGCGAACAAACACCTGTGCCTGGTGCAAATACTGACCTCTTAGTCTCTCAGTGTTTCATAAAATTGATTTTAAACCAAGTGATTATATATTTTTTGAAACATTCACCTGGTTGAAAGTCAAAATGAAAACCAAGATCTCCATTCACACTAGCTCCACTCGATGGTTCAAAATAAAAACAGTTTTACTTTCCCTGAAGGGCATATGTGCACATGGAGTGTGCGTCAATTATTAGCTTTCTCGCGATACTTTGTGTCAAACATCTATATGGCATTACTTGGAGTGATACACGCTCCCGTTTGATTGATGTCCAGTTTGCATATCCTCACTCTCGCCACTTTGCATTGTGCCTCTCAGTTTCACCTTGCCTTTTTCCTTCGGAATCCGTTTTGGTGTCGCAAGTGTGAAGCATCTACTTGTTTTTGTCACAGTGACTCGTTAAGTAGCAACAGCTTATTGCAATATTCAAATCCTCGGTCTAGGTAGTGGGGATCAAAGAGTGTTAACGTCACCAGATTACCGCCTCAAAGAACATGTTTTCAGCACCCATCCCCACCGCCGTGATGTTTCCCATTGTGTGTTTTAAGATAGCTCTCTTATTGGTATGACCTCCAGTTCTGAAAATTAAATCATTAGTCATCCTAAAAAACGATTAACGAAAGAAAAGTTTGATAATCAGTTACGTCATATCTCACAGGTTGAATAATTTAATCATCTGTTCAAGTGGTCAGAATCAGTGACCATTCTTCATAACTCCCGACCCTACAATCCTCAAGCATCTGGTGCAGAGTTGTTCTGAGGTGAATCGTTATTCCGCGAGCACCATGGATATACTAATATTGAATCTCATATAGTCGCCGTTTTCTGTACTGAACCTACTTTTATCTGAAACATTTAGATCCCGTAATGAATTTGAACAAACAAGTAGGATGACAAATACTGCGAAAGCAATTCCCTTCGTGTACTCTCATCGGTCGTGTACGTATAACATAGAACAAGATAGACAAATGAAGTGTTGTCAGAAAAAGAGAAGAGTTGTCGATCGTGTGCCACATTTACACTAAGAACCCGGCTCGCGCTACTTAAATAAGGCGCTTTTCCATTACAAATTTGGTCCCGTTTTGCATTTCACTGAATCATTTTAAATGAGAATGGAATCAGTGCTGATAATTGCATGCGTTGATGTCTATAAAATCAATATGGATACATAAATAGACAAACTCTTTCTATTCATATTCCTGACGCCAAGAATTCCTGTAGCAAACAAGCCAGATGTTATTGGTTCAGCGCCACTAACGCATTACATCATAATTTCAAATCACGGGAAATGGAGGAGGGTGTAGGATACATAAGTAGTTCGAGTTAAAGAATGAAATGCTAGGCAAATTTGCAATACAGAACAATGCTTATAGATTTATTGGCTTGTACTTGCATGTGAATTTAAGCTACCTTAAATGATATTGCTTTGATAAACCAGTTAGACGTCATCATTTTAAAAAGTCTGCTTGTACACAGAAAGAGGTTAGATGATCCAGTGGTGATCACTTCATGAGGAGAAATGATGGAAAAGACAACATATACAGCGGGGCCTTTGAATTTGGCCGTCCCGATTAGCTTAAAAACATATATCCAACCGGTTTTAGAATTCATCATCAATCGCATTTTGATCAATTGAAAGGACAACAACGGTATCTTACACAGAGCAGCAGTCGGAAAAAAAATTACGCAGATTTACAAATCTGTCTCAGACAGTGCAGTACCAGTAATAAAAGAAAATACCTCGCATTAAAAAACATTAGTTTTCTGTAATGAAAGGTCTACCATTTAGCAGACACTACAAGAATAAAAGGGAAAACCACCTTGGGGTTATTTTGCTACAACAATCGCCTTTGCCCGAAGAGGTTCGCCGTGAATTTGTCCATTTGGATGGATACAAATTGTATCGGGTTGACCACCCCATGAGTGTTCGTAAACGAGGCACTGTTGCAAGTTATGTTCATTGCAGCTGGAGAAAATCAGCTGCCAGGATCTTCGAAAACTCGATGGATAAAATCAGTTTTAACATTATTGCCTGAAGCCTCCTTTTAAGTGGGTTTTGTTCCATATATCTCGGAAACATGTACCTATAAACTGAACATTTGATAACATTGTGTTTACTGAAATCCTTTTCTATCTCCAACTTATCAAGAACACGCGACGTTTTGTTTACCTGTTGATGATCTTAAATGACATAATGCGGTTTTCCTCATCCCACTGTGTTTAGAAAATTTGGTACATTTTCTTATCACCAGATTTCGTTTTTGCAAATAGACCACAAGTTTTCAAAGTCCATAAACTACCTCCTCTGTGTAGCTCTCGTAATAATCTTCAAACCTCTGTCTTACTGTCCATAGCAAAACTGACCGATACAGGTTTTTGAGAAAACCATCTAGTATAATGAATCAAATAAATAGTACATAGGAGAACCTAGAAAGGTTAATATCATTGAGTGCTACCGTAGATTTGTCGGTGTTCCCAAATCAGAGTTTGTCTGTTCTCTGTGTACACGTTAGTGAATAACTTATTTTCGTGTTGTATGCCTAAAACGGTCTACTCCCATCAAGATAAATATACATTACAGTTATTAAAGGAAATACGCAGTGCAAAAGATCCGGTTCATCAGGATGGAAAGAAAACCCGTGTCAAGCAGAATAATATTTTGATCAATGTAGAAAGCTATCAATTATCTGTGTGGCAGTCCCAATAAACACCATACAGAAACTGTCGATGAACTAGGACTCAAATTCGATTTTGATCCGGTTTCACAGAAAAATTCCTGTCAAATATGGTCAGATCTACGCCACCACCTTCGGAAAACGACGATGACTAATGCATGTGGTACGGATGGACTATCGTCCGTGGTAGTCACGATGGAAGCGGAAAGGTACCTGACATTTAGGGATTGAACAGAATAACTCCAGTCCTCAAATAGAAACCAAGGCCGTACCGACCTACCCTCTGCACTTCAGTCAAGCCTAAATGATTTGGTAAATGCTTGCTATCGTGAGTTGTCAATGAGTCTCTAAAGATAGCACACAATAATTTGCATAAAGCTCCTCGCGTTCAATACTTGATGCCAGAAAAGACTTCAAAGCAAGATAAACGACCTTGTTAGTTCGTCGATGTTCCGTTCCCTGTCATTGAATGTTTGGAAATGTCAGGAGTTTGTTTTTCCAGTTGGTTCCTGAACAATGTTTAGCCTTCAATAGCGTTTTCCACCCCTTTCTACCAATCTTCAAACCATAACGACAACAGAAACGGTAAAATATCTAGCCGTCACACTAGCATAATTTATCATGGTCACTGTACGTTCGAAACATATTGTGTAAATTCGGAAAGTTTTCATATTCTTCACTCTGGTTAGAAATAATTTCTGTTCCCCACAATTTGATTTTTGGGCGTATGAATGCATACGTGCTCCTCACTGATTATACTGCTCTCCATGGGTTTTCCCGACATATTGAAAAAAAAACATTTATTTACAGTTTACATCGATAAAACAAATATATTTATGCAAAGTAATGGTTACAGATAATGCGGCAGATTTTATCAGTGACAGACATCTACAAGCTTGTGAAAATTCCATTGCGAAAATACGCGCACACACTCATCACCCATTACACAATGAGCGTTCAAAAGCGGTATCTACATCGTACACATGCTCAAGGCATGTACCGCTTCAAATCGCAATTCTGTTTTGCGATTTTTCACACATCTATCAGTTGACAAGGAGAAAGTTTCCAAAACATCACGTATTTGCTTGCTTCATTGACAGAGACGATATTCACTAAACTCACTTCCATGTGTATGCTTTTGTAAATTTGCATTCAGAAATATGATGCAAAAATACTGAAAAGACTTTCACTGGTGCGCTTGAAGCTACTACTGACTTAAATACGTTTTGAATGTTACTAAATGGTTTGAGGCTTCAGCTGGTCCATTTACGCACCTAGGTTACCAAAACTGATAATCTCACAACTGTATTCGTTACCCAGGTGGTGTAAATCAGCTCTAAATCAGGCAGATTGGCCTGAAATATTCATCCATGATGATTGTACAATCAAAATTCATTCTAGCACGAATCGAGAAGAATCCTTTAGATCCCAGCTGTTTTTCCCCATGGGTAAACCATTCTAGTGCAATGTTTTCGAACAAAAGCCCAAGGAATGTAATGGTTATTTGTTTCTGTGGCTTTTTTCACAATCTAATTATAACTAATAAAACAACTGGACGCGTTGGGCAAGTCGGCGAATGATTGAGTTATCATCTATAATGAATGCTTCCCAACCGAGATGTACCAACGTTTGCGAATTTTCAAGTACCATCTTCGGTTGATCAGTTTGGTATGAAGGAAAGTTTCATAATTGAGGAAAGGATTGTTAAACCGATAATTCATCTTCACTTTATTGTGGAATGCGATATCTACAATTGTCCAAATCACATAGACTGTTTTTTGTAAAGTAAAATAATCCAATGCCGTTGTATATTTTCTGGTTTGAGAATGGATATCATTTAAAGTGATTATTTTTCAGTGAAAGGGCAACAAACGTGCCGTCATTTATAAACTGTCTTAGATTGGGGGCACACGTCTACGATAGATATGTACACTACTTTGACCTGCTGAAGCTTGGTGGGTAAATCCCAGCGTTCCAGTAAATAATAAATAAAAAATTATAAAAGTAATATAGCTTTTTCTCTCGGTGTTATTCATCGTCCGTGAACTTAGTGAAATATGCCCTATATGCACCTTCTGTTAAACAGTATACGATTTGGCCTCAATCAGTGTCGTTTTGTACAGGATCGTGAAATCAGCAGACGGAAGATCTATCAAACCATCCACAAGGAGGACAAAGGAAAAAGAACAGACATCAAAGGCCCTTGCGGCAAGCAAATTTATTCGCTCAAATGCAAGGTAATTGGAAAAGTGGTTGCGCCTCGGTGTTACTTTTAGTTGTTGCTACAGATTATTTCTATATTTTGCCTGACTGGCCCAGAACACTCCATTTTCTCCACATATGAACCGCATTAAGTTGACTAGTACTACTGCAAAGGATGAATCGTGAAGGTCACATTACCGGGCTTAATTTTTGTTCTGATTACGAGCAGACATAATTACGGTTTGTGCATACGATCGCGTCATTTGAGAAATCCCATTTTTTGTTGAATTGGCATCAACGAATACACCTACGTATAACCAGACCCACATTTTATTTCCCAACGTCGTTGGAGAAACATAAAGAATTTATTCGATTTTTGTGACGCCTTTTGCGAGCACTCTAACTTGATGACAGTTATAGCCGTCGGTCGTGTAGCCCACGCTTCAAGGTTTCGCACCATCAACCTATAATTAATCGTTTTTGTTTATTCCTGGGGCACAATAATGAACAGCGAACATGATTTTCAAAACAGTTTAGCAGGGTTTATTTCACCCTGTCCGCTTTTACGCACATTTTTAATAACGTCCGAGTTGAGTGAACTCCCAATATGGCGAACGAATACATTCACAGAGGTTATAATCCAGAAATACTGTTCATAACCCTTTGACCTATGCAAAGGGTTTGGAAAAATGAATGGCTCTATAAAATATTGCATTTTAAGAACAATTTGATTTGGAACTACGAAAACACTCTAATGATTATTTATTTCTGCAATTAAACATCGACACTCGATTTTCAGGATACCCAGAAGAATACTATCTTTTATTTGTTGTGCCTCGAAGTTGACACTAAACTACTAAGCTGGTGAATATAATAACGTTTATTGCTGTAGAATGATGAGTGAACTATCCCACTTGGTGGTGACGTGAAACGAACCGCTGTTTTCAGCATGAAGAATCACGCGAAAAAGACAAGTCCAAGTTCGGGAGATCCCAATAAATTGGTAGGATCGAATTATGCTGTTGGAACATTGTGACCTTTACGCGTGAATACTTCATTTGTTCATATGTTGATGTAGTTTATTCACACATGAGGGATCCGTACCGCCCAAACACAGAACCATCAAACAGCAGACCAAACACCGACAATTAGCATACAGTGCGACTCCGATAAACAATGTTTGGTCAATACCGATATTAGATACCTCAGTAGGCCTTAGGAATAACACTCCCACATCAAACACCAGCAAGATGAACACCAAGGTGAACCTATTTCGAGTGATAGGTGTTTTAAATTTCACCAGAGATAATAATGATACCAGTGTTTTCTCCGAGAGCAAACCCGGATCCGTTGGGATCAGCCTCATCTGATCTTTGAATCGGTTCCTTTTATCACAAAAATAGTGCCGAGGGTTCTTGAAGAACGAGGAAGTTCTTCAGATATTGTGTTGGAAACAGTGCTTACACAAAACCAACTGAGATGTTTTCGGATAAAAGTAGTGTCACTGAAGTGACAAGGCGAATGAAAAAAAATATTCTGCACTACTTGTATATTTCCGTAAACTAGTCATTTTTGAAACCAGATGGCCCAAATCGATCAATTTTGATGCCTCAGAAAACGTTGTTTGATATCTCTTTCTGTTGAAAATATTCGGCAGTCCCCAACAACTGGCTATTCGCTTTCTAATTGAAATGCGTGATTCTCTCGCCAGTTAAATTTGGGCTCTGTATTGGTCGCCAAGCTGAATACTGTGTTTAAACGAATATGAAAATACAAGAACTAAAACTGGTAAGCCAACAGCTGCCTCACATAAAATATATTTCCATCACATCAACAATTCATCAAAGTAAATATTAACATGCGGTTCAGTATTTGCAAAACAACACCGTTTAACGCATGCTGTTACACTGTTTGCCTCCATAATTTTTGCATTCTTGAACTATCGCTATAAAACCATCCTATACGGGTGCTTGTAAAAATCTACCTGCAGAAGACTGATTCAATACCACTTATCGGTTACTTTATAGGTAACGCAACTTTACACTCTGCCAAACTGCTGTATTTGCGCTAACTGAGCAGTACATGTTGCTTCGAAAAAGCTTTTTGTCTCAGTGATGAATGATGTAATTATTACACGTTCGTACCGTTGTGTCGCTTCTCTCGCCCTCGAACACAATTAGTCCAAAATTTGTCCAAAATTTGTTGGTACGCATGGATCGTACTTGATTTATGAGACAGGGAAGACGTACTGTAATCGTCACGATTATAGAATGCTCATCTGTGCGTATTAAGTTGCGTTATAATCAGGTCCAGCAAAGAAGACTACTGCTGGGTCACAGATGGGCGAAAGAGCTCTATATCGTAGACTATTGGTTGTTCCAAAGTAGTTATATACATATATATATACCTGTATATACTCTGAAAGCAATGAGCAACAATGCCTGTACGCCCGTTCATCCATCTCCTATCCAGCTACATGTACTCTGTTGGACGATTGAAAGGCATTTAGTTCACACTAGTTGGTATGAGATCCACAATGCTGAAATGTTTTCTCTCGTTCATTCGATTGTTGAGATTATTTTGGAAGTACAGTTTGAGTCATGTTGTAATGGTGCATTAGATATAATAAGTTTTTCCCGGTCTCGTTTGGACCAAATATGCTTTGCTATTTGAAAATGTCACTGCTCTTATGTGGGTTGCATGTATACACGGGTAAACCGATGATCGTGCCCCCATTGACCCAGTGTAAATGACACGTTTCTATTTGCCTATTTTCTGTGCATACAGCTTAGATAGAGAATATGCAATAAGTCTATGACAGATACGATCAGTGCATCGTATTGTTTCCTGTGGAAGGCTCCCATATGTTGACAACGGATTTTATGTGTGTTATATGAGCAGGAATTGGAATTGAGATAGATAAGAAAAGGAATGCCTCAGTCGGTACGAACACTTGAGCTCACCATAAAATGTACTTTATCAGCTTTCTCTTTCCGACATTCGAAAAAGTGAGGTTCGCATTTGTCTCTTTTTTGTATTACACTTTTGTTTTCGGTCTAAGTGACTCTATAAGAGCTAAACACTTCCGAGATGAACTTTACATCTGTGGAAAATATTAGATCACCTGCATCCGGCATATTCGTAAAATGCATGGCTATTCGGTTTGTTCAACCCACACGTATAACCACCTTTAAGTTCATTGTGAACAAAATGACAATATTTCATGGACTATCAAAAGCATACCTTTTTTATCTCAAACATAATCAAAATTGGAGTCAAATATTTATTCAGGTATCAGTCAGCGTCTTCATTCATAGATAGTTTCCTGGACAGCGGACAACTGCTTCTGGAGTTCGAAAGCAATTTTCATATCGGTGGTTTGTTTTAACACCACAGGATCGACTGAACTTCAACGCTTCTTGCGCAGTTTTGAAGCGAAGAGCTTACTCGTTTATGTTCGTTTGCATTTCGTTGTTGCATTTGTGAGCCATAGAACAAAGGCAATAATATTTGCAAATCTAGGGTTATTTATTTCGGATAATCTGTTAGCATTTGCCACCGAGCCGCAGGTGTTCAAACACTCGTTGTATACCAGTCAATTCCCCAGAACAAAGATTGTTCCCGATATTACTCTTTCAGGCTTCAGCTCTTGACGGTCGTTAAACGGACCTACTCCAAGCAATGTTTTATTACCAAAGTATGCCAAGAACATTTATTGCTTCGTGAACAATGTAATTTTTCGTTACTGAAACAATTCGATGAACGGGCAAATTCATTTGTTTGCGTTTGCTCATTTCCATGGACTGATCACACTTATCCTCCTTTCAGATGGTACTTTTTGTTTTGTCGAATCCCTGAGGGAGAGAACAACATTGCAAAACTAAACGATGCACATTTGTTCAGCTGAAGGTCTCCGTGACATGCGGACTGTCATAACAAATCTCCCCATAGACAACACAGAGGAAGAACTAATCACCGAATAACGATTAACTACTTTGATGAGCATTCGGGGTGAGCCAATCGCTAAAATAACTCCAAATTTGGTCTTACAGCACGTCGGATAATGTTTAGAGTTGCCGGTTACTGGTATTCAGTCCAAGACGCATTTGAGCATTCAATATAATGCGATGTGTAGTGTAGAGTGTCTTTGTGTATCAGATCGTTCACTCTGAGAATCACTAGCTAGACGTGTTCAGCAATAGGATTGCAAAGGTGTCTCGCTCCGCCGATAGACCCGATATGGTCAGTCAGCATAAGCTTATCAACACACATAACGTGTGAGCGATATTATAAACATAAACGATCGAGTGTTTGGAAGAACGACTTAAATGTCACAAATGAAGTATGTTCACGATCAGATAAGATTGAAATATCACTTCCACCGGTACCTACGCCTCATCCATCCAAATTGGTGCACTGATTATCTCTCTAACACACGACTTGTCTTCAATGGGGTTATGCTATGCCACCATGCGGAAACAAGACAAGCAGATATTTAAATTCTCCCAACACATGATCAGGTTATTGTAACAATGAAACCGGTTAATAATCGCACAACGTTTGACAAATCTGCCTATACACTTCGTGTTTCATGCTACCAGGGAAGTTATTTGGAACAGAACAATCTTTTTGCTGCCCGTTTTCATTACATTTTCCCGAGAGTTGATTCAATTTTTATTGAGATTTGAGGCAAAAGCTGACCAACCTACATCACTGATATGTGGTTAAAATGCAGGACAATCCGGGAAACGATAACGCGTTTCCACTCTATTTTGCAACAACTTTTGAACGATAACAAATGCTAATAAAATTGAAGCGTTTTACAAATGAATTAGATCGTATTACCAAAACAATTTGTGCGTGTGTGTACTGGTTTAAAGATCCGCATATTTACGCCATGATGTGAATTTAAGTGTGCCCACCAATAAGCTCCACTGGACAATTATGCATCAGCTTCAGGTGGACATTCAACACATCCCGAAGGAAAAGTACCCAAAGGGACACAATTAGGCTGAAATCATTGTCTGCGCATTTGCCTAACTTAAGGAAATTTACAATCAGATCAAAGACTCATTGCTGCATTTGCTCATCTGGCGACAACAGCTCCCGGTGCACTATGGACAAACAAATATCACCCACTGCTGGCAATTTAGAACAAAGACCGGAGAGGGTGCCAGTCATTCATTATAACATTCATTGTGAACTTGAGAGGATTGGCCCCATGCGATTGGGCACATGATTTCAACTATCCGATGCACTTGATTTATTGTGTGTACATGAGCGAGACGGACTCTTTGCAAATGGCCATGTCAACTGATATTATCGGACAATGGCGAAAGGACAAATGGAGTTGTATTCGTGTATCAGCTGCAACAATTCGGTTTGTAATTTATCTTTTGCGTCTACATCGTTCGGGATCGATTAGAATAAATCGCGATTATCTGGGAAATATATACGAAACTTCGCTCTCGCTAATCAAATAATTATCTTAAAACCGAATTCAACGAAGAAATGGCTGCCAAAGAAGGTATTTTTTGACCTAATTCAAAGTCCTGAAAAAGCAATTATTTACTGAATGATATAACATAGAATACAAAAGACGGTACTCCACAAATTACACAAAAATAATATCTATATTCAAAGACTTACGTAGGGCTTTACGGCAAATAAATCAGATGTGTCTATTGCAAACTCCAATAGAAGGAAGCATCCACGACATTGTCAAATCAAACTGAAAAACTGCAACTACCACCGCCAACGTCTGTTAACTTGGGCCGAAAGATTCTTGCCGTCAATAACTTAAAGAGGTTACATATCTTTCAACGTCTATTATTTGGTACAATCTATAAAACAAATTTAAAAAAAATTTTAAATTTTTTTAAACGCAATAAGGTCTCCCTATGGAACGATTTCCATTGATGTGTTGTGCAACTCTATGAATGTTGTTGAATACACGTCATAGCGAAACACACTATACATTATACACTTTGAGATAGACTTTGTGTATAAGTGCAGATCTGCATCAGTGTTTTGCGGTCGAAAGTACCATTAATTTCAACGGGAAGGACATTGATTATTATATCCGTTTACCGTGCCTAGGGATGTACTTTCCCCAGTTTTTCCGCTTGTTTTCCTTACAGACCCACAATTTTATTTGCAAAGCTGCCGGGTCCAAGGTTTCGATACAGGATAAAGACTCATGTGCACCTTTTAATATTTGCCAGGAAATTAACCATAAAAGGGTTTACAAAATGTTCAAACCAGGAAAAATCAACAAAAAGGAAACACTAGGCACTGATATAATGAGTTGGTGCAATAGCCACAATATAATGATCTTTGCTTGTCGCATTTCATTGCGGTCCTATAGTCTCCGTGCTGATGACGTGATCGGTTGAATGCAACTTCGGTAAGCACTCGAAGTTGGTTCAACCATAATTCATGTTTTTCATCACACTTTGTAAAAGCTTTTTAAGAGGATGAGNGAGTATATATCCTCCTGAATAACAAACGATAAATTGAGTTTGCACTTCTGAAAACAGAAGCATCGTTTCCTCGTAATGATTTTTAATAGCTGAGCGAAAAACGCAGGTCTCCCAAATATATGCTCTAACCTTTCGATGCCTAGGTATCTGTGCATATTGTAAACAGTCCACGTGGTTTTCTATTTTTTTTAATTGACGCATTTGTGTATGAAACAGCAGATATGGGGAACCCCATATTTGCAAAAACCTACTGTTCAAATATAGAAACCGGCAAACTAGGTCAAGGTACTTGGCGTCACCACTCCCCGTAAGGTTAGTCGTGATATCGAACCGAACGACCAAAGATCTGCCTCAGGTATGCTACTCTNCTCTTACCCCACCAGAACACCGCACTAAATGGAGAACGTGCTGATTTGATTACGCTGCACTTCGGCAGTGGAAAGTTGCAGATCGTTTAGCGGTGCTGAAGCGGTTATAAATGGTGGAGTAGACAACATACTGTTTTTACGTGTAATATCGTTTTGGTTATATGACCTGCTTCAAGAGCTGTCATTGTTATAGGGACTAAATGCCTTGACCGCCGAAGTGGACCAGCAACCAAGATGGAAGCCCCGGCAGCTCATGACACTACGGAGAACTCTTCTACTTTGAAACTTATTGACCAGTAAATGATGGTTTTCAATGTTTCCAGTGAGATTCTTTGAGTGCAATTTTGTTTGATATTATTGGTGATAACAGAAAATGAGTAAAACACTTGAGTCAGGTCCCTTGTACTTCACCAGATCGATTAGTCTCCGAATTCGTCGTATGCTAATAATCTTGATCTCTCATCCTTGGGGGAAATGACCTTTGCTATCGGCCAGGTTAATTCTAGCAAGGCCCCTAGTTAAGGAAAAACCCTGTGGACACTTTCGTTGATCGATAATGCTCGTGCAGAACGTCAAAGTCAATGTGGTTAATCTTAAAATATCCCACTGGGTCAATATGAAAACTCGTGCATGAGGTGAAGAGAACCATCCGTTGGAATTGACTTCAAGAATTTCACGTGGATGTAGATATTGCTTCTGACTTTAATTATCTCATGTCTACCCTCTCAACAAACGATGTCAGGCGGGTCATGGAATAATCTTGGAGCGCGTTTGCAGTTCAAACATACCTTCTGGGACAGAGATGAATACTAAGTTCACGGTGTTGCCCGCAGCAGTCTACCCAGCCCTAGTATATGGCTGTAAAATCTCACCGTCAAGAGCTGAGTTTATTACACTATTAGAGTTTTATGATCACCGTTACCTCAAAAATATATAGCGAGTAAAGTAGCGGTTCATTAGAAAAGGCTATTGCACCTCACTTCTGTTAGTAATCACTCAGCATTACCGAATACATTAGTTTAAACATACCTCCGTTAACCTAGCCACCTTCCGACAAACGCTGTCCCATCAACGTTTTCTAGTTTGTGCTGGCTCCGGGACAAGTGGAGCAAATAAAAACCTGGTTGGACACTGTATTCAAAGACGTCCATGAATTTGGTCTTCGAAAACTGTGTGGCGCTCCTCAGCAGGAAACCAATTGGAACATTATCTGCAAGGACGTTGCCGCCAACGATCAGTTCTAGGTAGGTAAGAAGTTGCAATCAGAGAGATTCACGGAGCCAGTTTATCCACTTCAAGGAGCAAGTCACAGTAAAGCAAAACAGTGAGTATGGTTATGGTCTGTGATGCAGTTCTCATAATGATTACTGGCACAATCACTGTTTCAGGTGTATTGTTTACGAACAACAGCAACAATAGCAACTGAAAGATTAATTCTCTACTGGTAAGACAATCTTCATTTCCTCTCGTTAAACTTGAATTAGTTCGGTATTATTCAAAATCAGACCAAATTTAGTGATTTCCGTCTTATTTTCCATTGAACAGTTAGTCAAGCAGTTTATTTGATACCATCTTTCATTCTCAACAACCCTTCAAATAAATTAAATTTATAATCAGAAAACTAAAATCATAAGTACATGACTGAAAACCTCTCATTTTTCGACCATCATTATCAGCATCATCATCACCATTATCGTCATCATCATCATTTTCAAAATCGTACAGTGGAATGCAATGATGATGATAGTGGTAATAAGAACCTGAGAGATTTCATCATTTTATGGACCTCCATTTGTAACACATCCAAAATCGTTCTCGTATGGTATTTGATTTGCTCTATTGCCATCACGGTTTGGCTTTTCGTAAGGTTGTATTCCAATCTAAAAACACCTTTAATTCAGTGGCTATCATACATGCATGTTTGAAATAAATTCAACTTATTTCGTTGTATTTACTATGGTCAAGATCTGTATTTGACGTCAGCTGGCATTTCAGCAAAATACATGAATGTTTTCACCATACATCCGGATGTGCTGAGTGCGGTGTTTACTTAGGGACGTTTACACTGAATTTGTGGTTCCCATACTCGCTTCACCAGCTACCCGTCGACCCACAGAGGCACGACTTTTCCGAGTGCCGGGAGTGAGTTTGGAAAAGATGCAAAGAAAAAAAGAAACCATTTGCAGCGCATCATCTTAAATGGCATATGCGCCACTCAAGCAAGTTAAAATGCAGTTGAATTTTATTAATCAAATTTAAAAATGTTTCATCAAGCGATCACATTGAGGAACCCAATCGGAACACATCCTCGAGAACTGAAACTGATTGACTATCAACTGTTTCTAATTATATGCATATGACCTAATGTATTCGGTGCTAAATCACAAACACGATGTTTTCAAACTAGTTCAATTAGGTTGCGGGTGGTTATACGCGATCGGTAGAATGCTCGGTCGTTTATTTAATTCGAATTTCCTTTTTTACAGTAATGTGAGCAACCATACTTATTTTTATTCTTTACCGGTTCGGTTTTATTCTTACGAAACTGCTCAGCACGCAACTTCAAATGGCCATTTGTGCAATTCAATATAAATACTTGCCATAAAAAGATACTTTTCTATTTTGTTATTCCGTTTGGTGATTCGGAGTACGTGCCGCAAGTTAAGAAATGTTTTACGTTCTGAATCAAAGCACTTCAGGAACTTATGAAGGTCTACAGTCGCCAGATGCGAAATGGGAGATCAAAAAGCACATTCACTCGTTTCCATATCAACTAGGCAAATTCCACTAGGAATTTTATTGAAAACCCCCGGAGTTCCCCTTTTTCTCCTTCCCCACTGCAATCCAGCAAACGTGCATAGACCATGTGATAAGACATATACGGAAAGTAAAGGAGTCGTGCAAAAATCGGGGACCAAACCTTTTTACGTGAACGAAGAAACAAATCTAGCAGGGAACACATTTGATTCCAAATTTTGGGAAAGAAAATCAACCGACCCCGCTCACTGAACGAAGTACAACAGAATGCAGTTGATCGCTATGGTGCTCCGTGTCCTTGAACGTATGTCCGTGTTTATTTGTTGCGCATTTCATCCCAAAATTTCCCGCCCCCTCCTATCATTTTGTCTGTGTAAATGTTTAGCGATTAGGCCAGCTAATTGGGAAAGTAGTTGAAGTAAGTATTCCATAGAGTTAACATTTCGGAAACCTTTGGAGAGAAACCGGAATAGGTTATACAAACGACAATTTACAGAAAACATTTGTTATCGTAAAACTTAAAAGGATTTTGTATTCGGACAAGAAATAATCATTTTGATCACGTGAACAATCCAGATGAATCCAAGCCCAATACAATTAGAACAGAATGCGGATCTGTTGTGAATTAACGGTCCACTGGGATTGTCACTCAGCGAAAACATGTCATCTCTTCTGCATCTTATCAGCTTACACTGAGAATAGTTTCGGCTGACAAACGTTTGCCCTGATATCCAAGTTACAAATTCCAATAATCAAGGAATTGAAAGGCCACTATTTGGATTGCGCTGTTCGCGAATAAAATAGAACCGCCTCATTGTTCCCTTCAATCATTGTCTAACTCGAATCAAGTCATTTTCTCTCCCACGCCTTCGTTTGACCGAGGCGTAGAATGCTCCTCCTCGATTGTAACACTTAAAACAAACAGATTACAGTAGCAAAACAATCTCCGCGTATTATGTAGTCGTTAAATATCTAATTCGAAGTTCCTTGCTATTTTTTCGATGCCTAAAATAAGATACATATGGGGATCAGGCTGTTGTAAATCTGTGATGTCAAAATATCTTAATGATGCTCATTCCAGTGCTAAATATATTTCTTGGTTGTTAACCAAAACCTTATTAAATAAATCTGGTCTTCCATCATTATAATGAATAAATGTTCCTAAACAACGTGATGTTTTCTTAACAAGCAAGCGTTTTCACCAGGGATTATTTGAGTTGATATCCAACTTGCAAACTCCTCATTAAAACATAGATCATAGTATTCACTCTTGAATGAGGCCATTTATTGCGACTATTCATCATTTCGCTTCGTTTTGCTGACCCTTTAAGTGGATGGAAATTGGCCGGTCTCTCTGATATTAATCAATGAACCAGAGTTGACATACATACGGTCATTTTGATGTAACATTTCCAAAGTATTCTTTACTGATAACTTGATGATTACCAGATCAATGTAAATCTGGAGTAACGTTTCAACGTTTGTAATAGTCAGCAAATGTTTGTCCATTTTAGGGACGGCAAGGTATACTCCAATAGAGAGGTACCACCTTAATTCTAAAAAAGTACATTTTACTTGATTTGCTGAATGCGATAAACTGCATTTACTGAGTCCGAAAATTGATGCATTTTTACGTACTTACGTATATTCCAATGTAACGAATACTGGATTAGTAATACGATTTCATAAATAATATTGAAATTATTTATTAGATAGCGGAACCAAACAAAGGTCGAATGCACACAAAACGCAGGCGGGTTTCATGGAAACTCAGAATAACTTTTGAGCCACTCCACATATGGAAGATTTTACTAAGGGTTGTCCGTTGGTAACAAACAATTGATCAAAGTATACTGTAATCACCGGCATGGAATCGCACCATTGTATATACAAGAAAAAGACGGAAAACTAAAGAGAAACATATAACAATCTAATTCCCCTATCAGCTACTCCAATGAGAAATTGGAACAGTTGATTTTTATTCGGACAGCTTTAAAACAAAACTGTATCATGCCCTTCTTGGCTTGGCGAAAGAAAAATTGGCAAATAGGAATTAACTTAGGAATGGAACAAGAAATAACTGAAGCTCTATGCTAATTAGAATATCTTATTTACTAGCCATGTACGTCATTCCGTTCATAACCTGTCCTGGTCTGCTCATGTCATCACCGTTTTCACAAAAGTTCGAAATCTGTCCTTCTATGCTTACAGGCACAGGAAACTGGCCGTACCGCATAATCTTATTCTCAAATTTGTGATTGCCTGCATTCGTCCACACTGGCTTTACTGCTCCCCAATTTTTAACCCTGGACTGATATAAAAAGAATTCTCTTTATTTTCAAGATCCCTTACACTTTTGTCCCTCTACAGTGGAGAGATAAACCTGTTTTATTTGATTTCTTTGTTTCCAAGCATCTTGACGCTCGTGATACATTCACTGACAGGATAACGCGCGATCAAGGGCACTGTCTGCACCAAGATATCGCGAAAGCCTTATCAAATCCCCGGGCACGCTCCAAATATCAACTCTTTCCTGCGCGGNCGTGTGATTCCTCACCTAGCTCGTTTACTAGTGAATCGTCCGCATACCCTCATCTACCTCAGGGAAAAACTCTTGCTCTAAGTTTTTCTCTCAATTACCGAATTGAGAATTTTTTATACTGTATCTTTTGTTTGCAATTGTTGTATCTATCCACTGTAAAACTCGTAAACTGTTGAAAATTCACCCTTTGGGTGCATAAAGATTGTCCTGACTTCGCTTGACTTGACATAATTCATATATATATATATATATATATATATATATATATATATATATATATA
>UZAN01043009.1:0-12314 GCA_900618425.1 Echinostoma caproni
ATTACCCTCTGCCTCTAATTGAAGAACATTGAGTATTGAACACTGAACATTGAAGCTTTATATAAGTATTAAGAATAGTATTAACTTAACTGATCTACTCTTTGCCTACGGTAATTTTATTTGTTACTCTTTTGTTTTTGGTGGTGACGAGGGTAGACAATACGTGGTTCACTATGCTTCAAAAGGGAGTTGCGTTATGTTCACGGAGTGTTGATCCAAAGAAGGGGATGAGATTGGAAACAATTTTCAAATGAGCCTCAATTTACTTCCGTTCTAGGTCCCGAGCTCTCTCAACAGCCACTTAGCCAATCGTATCCCTGTGAGTTAGTCGGATCCTAATCACCTAGGTTTATCATATGCATTAACCCATTTTCTCAACATCCTAAAATATCCAAAATTAGAAAATAGTATCGCGAGCTCTACCAAAGAAACTGGGATATTCAGCTGGAAACCATGGGCTTTTATATTCGTGTGGGCTTGTAAATGGGAATATAAATCTTAATATAATCACCCTTTTCTTCACTGGTAAAAATCCATCTGTTTTCCCAAAACCATAATTGAGCATTAAAGAAATGAGTAGCGCAGTACATCCTATGAAAACGGTAATTATACTTCTAGGAAACATTATCGTTGATTACATTCACCGCGGCCTCGAATACGTTTTGACGTTCTTTTGGGGATAGACCAAGCAGTTGCGGTAAGGGATGCATGAAAATGAGCAAGCATTGAACCATTTAATTTTATAGATTAGCGTGTGATTTCTCCACAGTACATATTTGGATTGATATCAATCAATCAATTATTCACTTAATCAATCGGAAGAGCTATCTGTCTATCGTTTTATGCTTCCATTATTCTATATTTACATCNCTATCTCAGCATCAATCTACGGAATGCCAAGAAATAAAAATGAGAAGGCATACAGTTTTAGAACAAGAGATACAAGGTTTGTGTTAAATTTGAGGTCAAAGTTCTGAGCTCATAATCCAATAGTTGAGAGTTAATGGCAGACATTGATGCACACACCTTTACAGTCTGATACATTTCAAGTGTTCATTCTACCTAAGGTAACGATTAGTTTGCGCAGACATTCAGCTTGAAGTAAGGTAGATAACCAATTCTTACCGAGCACGCAGGAATCTAGATGTCCCTCGGGCGGGATTACTCTTGTGGAACAAAGTGTGCCCGCTTGTTTTATCTACATTATAACTGAAAGCCAAATGGGGCTTATTTAGCTAACTTTGATTCTCACATATGTATGTATGCAGATAGATGAAAAAATAGACTAATACTAGTATGACATAATAACATATAAAACAATACATATACACTGTTTTATTATTTCTAAATTCTCTCAGATATACAATTAGGAATTTGGTCATTTGATTTCTTTAGAAAATTCTGTTGTTGCGCGTTTCCCAGAAAATTATTCAAACGCAGATGTTATTGGATTAACGTTTTGCGTCTAGAGGGCAACCATGTAAAACTGTCCATGTGTTCCAAAATCGTTCGTATTCAGTAGTGTAGCAGAAGCATCTAGCAATACAATGTACTCCATGGGGATTCAAATTGTTTCAGGTTTATTGTCCGCGATATCCTATCATTTGTAGTAGGGTAGCATGTGTTCATGCCAGTAATTAAAATGACATTGTTTTTAACCCAGTTTCACTTCAAATTCACGATCAATTTTCTGAGCGAAACATACTTTCGATTCGAGGATTTCACAATAGTCATGGAAACAGATTGGATTCAATTTCGTTGGAAAACCTAGAGGTGTATTTGACACCGACTCATATCATTGTCGTCCTCACCCCCAGCACCAAATCACCGGATTCAGTGGTAAACACAAAAAAGTGCTTTGTCGAAAAAACTGATACAAAATCCATTGATTGATTTTGTAACCAATGATTGAAATAGATAGGCCTGTATTCATGATAGAATCATTTTACTAGTTTGAATGTCACTTATCTGTTGATGGCTTACTAGTGCTAATTCCTTCCGTCTGTCTGTGAGTACTCTGGTCTCTTATCGTTCTGGTTTGTTTATATTGGTCCGACGGACGCTCTTCAATAAGAAGCATATATTCCGCTTGTGGCCCGATTCCGTTAAACTAACAGGATGTGCACTTGGTAACTAGAACAGAAGCAGTAGTCATCAAATGGAAGTTGTGGATTTACTTACATAAGATAGCTTTGCAGTTCGGGCTGTGATAGTAGAGTAACATGTTGCATTGTCACACAGTCACATTATTTGTTTTCTTCTTGCAACAGTTGATCAACCAGCATTTGTAACACACACACGGAGTTGTGAGATCCTCTTTTTGGAACATAGTTCAATAACCCATCAATATTCATAGCACCTAAGATGCTCCGATTTCTTTCTCTTGAACTGGTCACCGGACTTCAACACCGTTGACCTCTTAGTGAACGAAGAAAATTTCTTGAATAGTGCAGATTGAAGTTGGTTTCATCAATCTATATCTGGGAAGAAATTACTCAAAAATAGGTCTTTATTTTTACTTTTCATCCCCTCTTCATTATCCACTAAGTTCATCGTTCCCGGTATTTGATTACACATTTTAATTATAATCAGCTTTCCATTTAAATAGTTGCTGGTGGCAGTGAATGAAACTTATTTGTCTTATTCGGCATTGAGTTTCATCCGTAGAAACGACCGTATTACAGTCGTATTCGCCCCAATCCATTAGGACCACCATCGCGATGAGACTGCGCATTTGATGGATGCTGAACTTGTCTGACCCAACGAGCTACATGGGATATCTGTTATCAGTACGAAGATTTAATCATGCCTGGAAGGTCGAAGGGTGGGAGTTCGACGAAGTTGAGTCTCCTGGTCCTCCATGCTGGGGTTTCGACTGGAATTTGCGTTTCATTCGATACAAATGGTGGAGGAATAATCAATCCAAGTAAATGGGTCTTCACTTCGCCTCACTCGCTGCCTTGTGGTGAGGTTGTTGTCAGAACTGAAGGCTTTGATTGAGAACCCCAACAATTCTTCAGCTTAGTGGCTGAACATCATAGCAGTACTCGTTCATCAAACCGCATTGCACACATACTAAAATAATTCCATACGTGATCGGTCGTCGCGCAGGATAATCAATACCACGCTAGCCATCGCATCGAGCGGGGTTGGTGATGATAAGTGGTCTACTACTCATATGTCTTGACCATTGTTCAATTAATTTTCTTCCGTACCTCGCCCTCCTCATTTGCCCATTCTTCCCACCTGTAATAGTCATTCAATCTTGCTCTTCTGAAGTGGTTGCCAAACGGTACTGACCGTAAAGGAGCCTACGATAAACCGGACTGATTCAGAGTAGAATAAATATAATCCGAAAGATGCCAACGACTACACAAAAGTTGAGTAATAAGGTTTGAAGTGTTGTCTTCAACCACCCAGATCAGCTCAGTTCATAGTGGTACAAATGCCATTGATTTCCATCTTTATGCTAGGTAGCTCGTTTACACACTCTTTCGCGGTACCAAACATCTGGAAATTATGTTGCCAAGTGGCCTCCGCAGTGCCACTGAACCTATCCTTTTATCCGACATTCAGTGACACCGCGGTTGCCTCTGTGTAACATATGTCCCGGATTCTTCATGAATTCGTCCGTGGGGGCAACTGTTCCACACGCTGTAGAAAATCACATCTATATTAAGGCAAACGTTGATAGAATACTCAAATCATCTCAAATTAATACCACGTGGAGCACATAATAGAGAGTAATCGTCTTTTGTGGAACAATGGATAACCGTAACTAATTCTTATCATCACCTGTCTCATTCACCAAACTACCAAGATCGAACGGGTACAATCAGGATGTGAAGAGATGCGACGGGCTTATCAGTGAAACAATAAGGATAAGAACCCATTTGATGAAGTTGTGTAGCAAAGGGAAAAGCTGCAGGTGACAGATTGTTGTCATTGGCATTGTGGTTTGAATGTAATAGCCGTCCCGGGAATGACAGAGAAAAATGTGATACCTGTTATTCAGTGATTAGTTTCGAATTTGACTTTAGTATGAAATATTGTTAATTGTTCCACTGTGCCCATGCACCATTGTTATGTATTTCGTCAAGCGTGAATTTCAATGTCAGAAATAGGTACTCAATCACACTTGATTCAAAGGAATCGGTGTTATTTGAGGGAATCACAGCCTCGCTGAAATTTACTCACTAGGATATTGAGGACTTGGACTGAATCCACTCATGCAATGATTCAGTCCCACATTCACGTCTGGGCATGGTGACCGATTTATCGATTCATCTCGACGTGACTCGCTTCCTTACCCGTTCGACAGAGGTCCATTACCGCCGGGCTCGTTCATTCGCGTCTACAACGCACACCTGATCAACGACCACGGGCATGACGTTCCTGGGTGGGGCGGAAGGGGGGGGGGAGAACAGTCCGCACCGAAACAGTCATCATATCTCGTTCTCCTTCTTTGTGTTGTTGTGTCGTGGTGTCCGTTGTGATTTGCGCTCTTCTCTTCGTCTCACTCGGGAACTCACCGAAAAATTACTTTTGTTCGTTTTCGAAGAAGTCAGTTCAGAAGTTTAGAAGTCAGTTAGACAGACCCGGTCCAATCGGTGAGGTTTGGCGTTGAAACACCAATCATCTTGTGGGGTTCCCATGGGATGCGATTGGTTGGATGCACTTGAAGTTACAACAGATGCACTGGAGGTTAAAAAGGAATGTATGTTTGCATTGCTCCTGTTCCATAATGTTTGGTATTAGCGTGAACAAAGAAACAATGTTGTCGATCAGTACTGATAGGATGTTTTAGAAAGCCCACCGATAGTGTCATTTTGGCCTTGAATTACATTATAGGTTTTCACACACGATTGAGGCCAGCCATTGTACCAAACAACTTATAGTACAATAATCTTAATAAAAAGAAAAACGTTCCGCGATTTGCATCTGGGCCTAATACTGCCCGCTTTCGGTTAGCCAAAGCCTGACTCGCAATGCAGTGGGGAGCTGTGGGAAAATCGCAATTTATTCGGAGCCGCTGTCAATTTTATCGGATCAGACGCCTTTCGGACGGGGGTAAACGTCCAAGATGCCCAATACATCTCGATGAGCGTTGCCACAACCGGGAAGGTGTGTGCTTTGTACTCCTCCTCTTCTTTTATTTGGAATCGGGGATTTGACTAACTCCCTAGGTGAACTTCCAGTGGTCTACCAAACCGGTTATAGCCCCCGATATCGACCTTTCGTCCTCTCACTTTGTTGGGAAAACACCTCCGCCACGAGAAAGTAGTGTGTGTGTGTGTGGGGGGGGTTCTGTTCATGGTCTGAGTTAGCCTGATTGAATCCGTAGGAAAACACAGACCACACTCGCTCACAAAGATTGACTTCACTTCGGTGTGGGTCTAATGGGAAAAATAAACTGTTATTCGACTCACTTATCCGTATCACGTATACGACAAAAATGGAAGAAACGGGATGTTGTAGGTTGAGAAAGAACTAAATGGATCCGTTTGTGATTGGAATCCTGTAACTTACACTGTCTTACATATCGTCTATCTTTTGTGTTCCCACTTTCATCGTCTGTGCCGTTCAACCGTTTGCTGTTCGCAGTTGATTGCGATGATTGTTGAAATTCGTTAGATAACTATGTGTCTGGAACAATTGAATCGAAAATCAAAGAGGACGATGTCACATTCACTTAATTCACAGACTCATTAATTCTATCACAGGTGACTTTTTTCTCGGTGCTCCTTTCATGCGTTCTTTCGGAGACATCGTTAGAGTATTACACTTTGTGTTCAACGTGTGACCGATTTCACGGATCGGAGTCTACCGTGATTTTACAAACCCTAACCAAAACTCATTTTCAGTGTGCTAGGGTGCAGTAATAACAGAATCGCGATGAGGTTTTACAATACGTTTATATTACGTTGCTGATTGACAGACTGTGTTAGTTGTAAATCACCTGATCAAATGCCAACGGATTGAGTATCCAACTATAGTGCAAAATGCACATGTACTGTTAACGAACAAAAGGATAAAATGATATAATGTATATAAATCACTTATATCAAAAAGAAGTTTATTATATCTTTGAATACATTTCTAGGACGATCAATGGGCCCGGATTTTTGTGTTATATATATTTAATAACTAGTGTTTATAAAAGGATCAGTTTCTGTCCAACCAGTTGCATCTTAAACAAATAAACTGGTTTGCGATATATTTACCTTTGCCCCCAAAACAATACAAACTCTCAACTAAAATATTGAAGAGTCACCCAATGACGATTGTTGAGATAATGAATGTCTTGCGAGAATTTTCTACTCTTCTGTTCACAAAATATGTTACAGTGTTGTGGTCATCTTAGCCTATGAGATGACGCATAGCACGGAGCGACACGTCACAGTTTTCGGACAACTCTTATGGATCAAGCTTCCCAGGTGACTTCAGCAATGCGCGTACGTGTCACAGCTTCAGAACTACAGACCATAGGTCGACTGTACCAACCAATCAGAAACCGTGCGACCCAGTGAGAAGCTGAAAAACGCACGNAACGCACGTGATTGGCAGGGGCTTGAACGATCAATGACCTTGTTTTGTGCATATTATTTAATCCTCCTGATTCCTTTCAATAAACGAACTGATATTCGTGTGGCCTTTTCTTTGTGTCTCGATTACTTGGAATACTATCGAGCAAGTACCAGTGTGGTCCAGTGCTTACGTTGCGTCCATCATTGCTACTTCGTACTTTCTAATCCATGATTCGTATTTCGTGATCAGTGCGTACTACTATTACTACAATTACAACAAATGTGTAAAACATATTATTGATGATCATTCAAAGATGTGTGACAAATATTTGAAGCCCCTCAGGGAAACAATCGTCTGAAGGAATTCGGAAATGCTACTCCAGTGGAATGGATTTGGATTGGTTAAAACCTATGGTACACTTAACCTTTACAAAACAAGATATTCAACATATTCCGAGGCACATGGCAACTAGATGGTTATCACAAGTGCTCACGTTCTTAATCTTGCAAACGACCGAAGTAATGACTATCCGTATTCCTTAATTTCGCTTCGAGGTTCAATTATATCCAGTTCGTGATCGTATTAAACCTTCCTCTGTTATTCGCAGATGATCCGATTTCACTCCATTTACGAGCGTTTACAAAAAATGATTATTTGAAAACTAATGCGAGACACACTTTCTATCTTACTAACGAGCAAGTGCACTAGCCGCCGACGACTAGTGTTGTCACTAACTTTTATTCAAATAGCAGGATTAGAAAATGCCTGGAAAAATAAACTCATAAGGTGCACAGTTGTTTAAATCGATGCTATTATTTACCTTTAGTTGTCTTCAATTTACAACCAATTCCATAAACCTATGAAAAGTTTTGCCTAATCAACAGTTACTTTTACCACACAAATAACCAACTGGGCAGGGTTTTACAACAGGTAAAGTGCTGCTTTGAGAGTGATTGTATTTTAGGTACAACTATTAGGTTTGCGAATTTTATACAACTTCTTACTTCACGTTTTCTATTTGAATGGCGTAGTGCGTGCACTAGTAGCCGTATGACGTTTGTTCTATGTATTACCAAACGTTAAAAAGACAGGATTGGAAGCTAGATGGTTTGTACCCACGATGTAGATACCGCGGATCACCTAATCGACCGTCGAATCACTACCGGTCTGTTCACCTTTGATTTTTACACAATGTATCCGAATCCATCTTTGTCATCGGATATTGAAGGGGTCATTTTTCCAGTTTGTCCATTGAATTCAGGTAGTCGAGCTGCAATAGGAAATTTTCTGAAGTTATGAGCGGGGTGTAAAATAAATTGCTGGAACATTTATTGAAATAAATATTTAGATATAGAACGAAAGAGGAATGAATGGACTCCAAGCGCTTGCTTGCTTTGAGCACTGCAAGCAGTCACTTTAGCATGAAATTCACCAAGTTGACTGCCAAACAGAATTTGCTGGTTTCCTCTTATACACCGTACATCCTAACCACTGACGACCAATGTCAACGTAGCTAACTTATCTGTTTTTCTGATAAAGTGAAAAGTTTTCGATTAAACTAAAATCCCAGCCACTGCGCGGTAATTGAACGAATTTGACAATGAACTTGACCCCATCCGGGACTGCAAAAAATGTGAAAAAATAATATTTAATTAAGTTTAACCGGTTGCTACTACAAACCTCAAGCGAGAAAATATACCAACCTTGACATGTGAAAAATATGACTTCAGCAAATGAATTGAATGAGTAATAGTTACTGAAAACTTCTCTATTCAATGCAAAGCGTTTTGCGATATCCAGATTGGTGTGTGCAGGAGACCAAGAACAAAGCATTCGGTATTTACGTCCGTTATAACTCGTCAGGCGGGATGAATATTTACTTGTTTTGACAGGTAAAATGAAATTCATTAGAAAACTAGCTTAGTAGATCAGCTTTCACCGCATGCTGAATTACTCGTTGGCCACCAGTGACATACGGTGAGATTTGAATTTGTAGGTAAAATCACTACGTCCTATGCTTTTTTGGATGTTCCATAATGGTTTCATATCACTTGGCCTCAGCTACATTTTAAATTGAGGCATCATTTTCCAAACGAAGGAGTGTGTAGAAAACGGCTGATCAGCCCGGGCTATCCTCCAGAGTGGTTTTGTGCAACCGTTTTTTTGCTGCGATCACATGCAACCATCGTCTTGCTTTGATATGGTCGGTTTGCTCCCTTTCGGTTTATATTTTGATGGAGATATTTCGCTGAATATGCAACAAATGCGACCTATGTTCATATCGAAGCACTTCCACCGGACACCAAATGAGTCATCGGATTTATGCGCCTCTGGATTAGGTTGCCTTTGGATTTCAAGTATATGCCAAAACCGGTTTGGGTATGGTGACACTAAAAGACACTTACTCAACGAGCCGCACACCGCAAGGTCGAATCTCGAAGATCAACTTTTATGTTTCTTAAAGTATACCTTCAGTTCTTTCAGTATTGTGAATAACGCGTGAGTAGTTTATAGTCTATAAATAATTTATTATTTATATAAGTTAGAATGTTTTAATTATTTTGCTTAGTTACAGTTCACTGAATGAACAGAAAGGAACAATTTAGAATATTTTAAACAAAACAACAGAGTGGCTAGCAAGCTTGTTTTCATAGATTCGCATTCATGCCAATACATCTCAGTATATATCACTACTTGGGAATAAACTTGTCTTGGGCAAATAAAATCACAGATGGGCGGTAGTGGCCAAATGGTTAGGTCACCAACTAGTGACCTGGGTGTCCCGAATTCAAACCGCTCCACCGCCGCCCGTCTTCCCTTTATCTGTATTTTCCCCAGGCAGCATTTGTATGGCCGCATCCCCTTTCCTGAAAGTTGACTGTACATTTGCATATTCATTAAATAAAAAAGGAAGTAAAAAGACATTTTAAAAAGACTAGAAACGATTTCATGGTGAGACCGGATATCGAGTTCACCACAAGGAAATGTTTGTTTGTCCACACATCCGATCATCGAGATTACTGGTGATGCGGCGTGTGTGTTGGGTGGGACAGGCAAGCTTTAGCGCTTGCAAAAATTGTTTTTTGGGCACACAGAGGGTGATTGTGTGGAAGAATGCCCTCCGCTTCTGCTGTAGCCAGCATCCGACAGCGAATTCGCCTCGATATTCGCCCATGAACTTTGCACAGTGGCCGAAAAGCCTCAGACACGTCCACAGTGTGATTTGTTTCAGCCAAGTGTGAAACCTCTGCACTGGCGAGTGACTCAATCGTTCCGGTGTTCAGCCACGCAGAGTAGTGTTCACGAATCCGTTCGGACAATCGCCTGACCGCGCGGCCTATGTACGTTGTAAATGAGTATACACAGAATGAGACCGCAGAGTTCGGAAGTTTGTCCTTTAGTCGCAAACACACAATTGGCTTGGACATGAACGACACACGAAGCTTGGATGCATAGAAAGTCTTATCGATTGCGTCGGATAATCTTCTTTGTAGGATCTAAGTGGATGTGTCCCCTTTGAACGGCAAATAAATGTACACGGATATTTTCTTATCCGCGGTGTTTTGTACATAGTTTTCCGTGCGCTTAATCCTCTTGTTGACTAAACGCTTCGGGTACCTGTTACGTGCAACGATAGATNATATTATAGTACGGAGCTCGTCTTTTAGCGTGTTCTCACTGCTGATCTTTCTTACTCCATCCGTTAGGCAACGAACCAGGTTCCGTTTCACCTTTACTAGCACAAAGCTTCGGAAATGAATGTATTGGTCTTTCCAGGTTGTATTTTTATGCACAGAACGCTGCATCGAACCATCTGATTGACGGTTGATGCAGACATCTAGAAACGGCAATTCGTTGTTACATTCCACTTCTAAAGTAAATGTTACATTGGGATGCGCACTGCTGAACCTATTTAATAGTTCCGTTGTGTTCGATGTTGCACTGATCACACAATAAATATCATCTACGTACCGTGTGTATAGCACAGTCTTCGATGGATGACTGTAATTGAGTGTTTTCAAGTTTCACCATGAATAACTCCTCGTAAAGCGGTCCCAGCGGAGACCCCATGATCACGCCATCCTTTTATCGTTAGACTTGAATCGAACAGTATACGTGCAGAAATAAAGCAGTTGTTTAAGGTCATCCAAAGGGAGGACGAGCTCTATATTATTGGTGTGTACATAACTGCACAGGTATTCAATCGTTTCGTTGATGGGAACGTTAGTGAACAACGAGCTAACGTCCAGTGAGAGCATTGTTCGACCGACCAAGTTTATGTCACGAATTTCGTTCACAAAAGTCAGTGTATGCTTGACACTGTGTTTTACCAGACTAAGTCGAACGGTTTCTCACAATTTGGCCAACTACCTTGCCAGGGCATGATATAGCCAGTTGCACACATCCAAAATCGGTCGTAATGGTACTCCAACTTCCTGTACTTTTGGCAATCCATACAACCTCAGGATAACAGTCCCGGTCGGCCCAATACTTCCCTTTGTTTTAAGGATCGCAAAATCTTAGAAATCGCCTCTTCTATTTGAGCCGTCTTATCCTTTTCCATCGACCTCGTAAATTTCGACCGATCATGAATACGAATCTCTGAAAACGAGGTTGTTCGCCACTCTGTTGTTTTGTTTGAAATGTATTATGTGGACTTTTTCGATAATTCAGAATATGTTTGCTTAATTTACTAAACACTCCCATGAAACAGGAATCATTTATTAAAAATAATGGATTCCCGTGCTGCTTAGCGTAAAATATTTATGAAATCTCAGCTGAAACTTTCGAACTACTACAAATTTTATCGCAACACTCAAGGTCACGCAACTTCAAATGGTGGTAGGAGACAACTAAGAATTAAGTAACGTTGTATGAGCTCGATCAGCACCTGTATATACTAGAACTATAAATATGCGGAATAACTGGCGGCAGCAGCAAGTTGTAATATATAGAGCTTCACTGAAATTCATCTCGAAAAGTATTATTTGTGCATGATTGTTCGACATTTTTTGATTTGCAATGTCTGCAAAGTGTGTTTATTCTGAAATTCGTCTATCGTTTCACTCCTCGATTCTTCTCCGCCTAACGTAATTCGTGTTCAGTCATAAACAACTCAGCTGACAAAATCAGATCCAAGCAGGTCATGAAAACGATTTTGTATCCCTTGATCTTCGAACAGAAGGAAAAGTAAATTTTGATCATTAAAGTATTCCGTATGTGAAATGCAATTACGAAATAGATATCTGAACTCAGACACCGCGCCAGATGTTCACAATAGTGTATATTATTCAAAGAAACGTTTTTGTTATATGTGGGTGAATGGCTATAAATTAATGAAACCTGTGAAACGTTTAGAAACATTAGCAAGGTTATTTGCCCCTGCGATATGATTTGTTTTCACCTAGTACCTTGATATTTAGTGTGTAGGATTCTTGGGGTGTCTGTCTGTTTCAAATTTTTAGATTGAATATTGCTGATTGTCGGAAAATAAAACAGCTATTTTGAGTAAAATAATAATGGAGATGATAAAGAAGATACACTTTTGCTCTAATATCAAGTATGAGAACAATTTTCCCTGAGTCAGTGATGACCGTCACGTTTGAAGCTATCATTATATATTAGAAACTAAGTTCAGTGGTTGTTCCGCACATCGTAGTCATCAATACTGTCGCAGAAAACGGAGATCCCTGGATTGAGTATACATCCGATACGGTCCGGGAAACGTTTCAGTTCCGGATGCCAGAACAGGATTCTTCGAAATGAAGCGTTCAACACCGAATGGC
>UZAN01043009.1:21570-44146 GCA_900618425.1 Echinostoma caproni
ATTGACTGGTAAGCGGATGTGTGGAGTAATTTTAATGCTCAAGTATTTGTCGTCAGTCGGTGCTGAGCTGCTTAATTAAAATATTGTGAAATTACATAGTGATAGACGATTAAAAAAGAAACTCAAAGAAGCAAACAGATGAAAGATATTCGTGAATATATGACACATTGTGAGTACACTCAGATACCGTGATGTCATGTTTGCTTGTTCTCGGAACTTGGCAATTTGTTTGCAAACTTTCGGCATCAGCCGAAGTCACATCTAACGCACTCACGATCTTCCAAGGGGAATTCGATTGGGAGCTTACTGAGCTGTTATTGATGACAGGAAACCAATGTTTTCATGTTTACTCGTATAACAGCTAAATCAAAGCGGCTAACTTAAGCCTACCCCGTAAACATAAAGCTACTTCTCAATTAAAAGTAAATGGGGATGTAATTCCTGGAAAAACAATATTTTAGTTTTATCGAGAGAAAAACGGATGCATTGACTAGATGCCACATGCGTGCGCAAGAGTCCTGACAGCTGAAAGCATATTCTACCATCAGAATTCGATTGCCAACTCCAGGTTTATGGAACCGAGCGATAGTTCCGTTGACAAGACATGTCATGGTACACAAGATTAAAATGCAGAAGGATTCGGTTTATGTCCGTGAAAAACCGATTTGCCATTTAGGAAACTTTCCGTGCTGCTCAAGAGTGTCTAAAAACAAGGCATTGCACTACAGTTTTTTGAACTCATCCATCCATATCAGATCTCTGTTTGAGAGTTCTCTTGGTTATGTTCCAATATTACTGATACACAGAATTGAAATACTGCAGCACATGAAATAGCCCAAGCAGAGCAGCAACTTTATCGCTGGATCCGAACCACAACGCCCATTTTGTAATCACCAATCTGATTCGCCGAAATGCAAATGAAATAGAAGTTGCTGAATAGCGTAGATAATTCAGGTACAAGATAGAGACTAAGAAGGAGTTGCGGGGGTGAGCGGATGGGCTGTTAGATCAACGCAACCGGTATTAAATTATGTCCGTTCATTTATTCGATACTCATTATTAAAAAGTAGTATTGGTCAGTGGATGACAAAATGTATCTGCGTGAGTTTTTTCAACTTGTATCCTGCTTCAATTATCAGTTCACGTTTTTATTCGTTTTTCTCTATTTCAACTATATTCTCATCAGATGTAGGCTACTGTCAGGAAGAGAGACGAGGTGGATGAAATAGTTGTTTTTTTGAAACAACTTGAAGCGCAGATGTAGGCAATCAATTTGAACACGATCTCTGCGACTGCGGTTTGGTGATCAACATCGTCGAACGTCCATTCGAGTTATTGTTCTGCACAGCAGTTCTTGTGAGAATTTCAAGCCAATAAAGTTATGTGATACCCATTCTATGGTGTTCCGCTCGATACTTCAACAGATACTAAAATGATGTCCCGAAGGCTAATGCACTTGATTTAAGTGATTGTTTGAAATATTTCCATAACAGCATTTAGAGCAAACACAGTTTGGCGAAACAACTGTTTTTCACTAATTCCTTCTCAAACCATTTAAAGATTACATAGGAAACTTTAGAAAACAGATCACACAGTTAGACATATCAACAATCATGGATAAGATTTGACTATGCCAAAATCTTACTCATGATTGGTGATGTGTGCAACTGTGCGATCTGTTTCTTAATGTTCCCTATGTAATCTGTAAATGGCTTGAGAAGGAATTACTGAAAAATAATTGTTTCGCGAAACTGTCTGTTTTAAGTGTGTTTAGCGGTAGCACTAGACGCGAAACAGTCTTAAATATTGTTATATGCATGAGTTTGACTAAGGTCACTAGCTTTGGTGGGTTTCGACCACAGGCATGGCCAAGCCCACGCTTTTAGTATGGTGAAGGCTCTACAAGCTGCAAGGTTTGAGGCCATACCGATATTCCTAACCTTCCATCATCTGTCGCATAAATTAGTTTGAATAAGTTCTCGATTTGTTATCAAAATGGGTATTATCCCCGGATTTACCAACTGATTAGAAAATGATCAGTCTTCCCCGTTTGATGCAATGGTTTTATTTTCTGCACACAACTGGACACGCTTAACTGTGACTACTTACCACAACCGATTTATGTACTTTCCGTGTGCACTGCCCAGTTTCGTTCATTGGGTTGCTCCGTAAGCGCTGATGTTGTCATGTCAGGTTTCATCTTGCCTACCCTGATCTTCAATTGGATTGTCGTTGAACCCTTTGGTGCTGTTGATTTTACCGTTGGTAGATCACGCATTTCATCAATATATTCACTGTTGATAGAACATCACTTGGGTGTTGAATCCGCTTCGTGGTCCAAAATCCAAGTGGCCCACTGGATCTGCTAAGTCCTGCACCCTAGGCCATTTCCAACGGAATATTGTTCCTCGTATGGGTCACATTTTACGCAATACTTCCAAACGCTTGACAAACTCCAGTGGAAGTTTAACCGATACGTTTTAAGTTGCAATCGTTGATCAAACTCCACTTGTTTTTTTTGTCTTCGGGAATGCTACTCGCTCACTAGTACTGATTCTTTCCCGTAAGCAAAAACGATGGGCATATATGATCTTGATCCAATTTATGAATTGCTGTACAGTATACCACATTTAAAATTCGTCTAGACGTCAGCTAGAATTCTATTAGGTTCAATGCAAATAAGGCGTGCACAGAAATAAGAACATTCGGCTAGATTGAGCGCAGAATAGCAGAAACAGAATTGTAGTCACATGACGATTGTACCCGATGTGTGATTGTGAGAGTATGCACCTTCGAGATCCCATATGATTTCATTTGCATACCGCATTGATACTTAGGACGCTAAATGTAAATTCGAGGACCATTGTAGACATGAAAAGCTTTTGTATAGTCATGTCAAATCAAGAAATACATCAGGTAGGCAAGTTGTAGGCAGGATATTGTACGAGGTCTGAGCGCATTGTCTATCGACTTGAAGATGAGATTCAGCAGTCAAGCATAGTCGTAATTACTACAGAATACAGAATAGGTATATTTTCCATCGATGCTGGTGTAATTGGTTGAGTGGTACTACAACCAACACCAGAACTTCAGAATATAATCAGTAGTTTTCAACAGTGAGTGCGTTATTAAAAGAATATATTTGTGAGCCGTCAACCTCAGTATAGTGAGCACAGGAGACGAACGACAAGGAGGATTTGTATAGCTTCAAATCGCTAAAAATGGATCAGAATTCCTTGTGGTCATTTTCAGTCGAGGATTCAAAGACATAATAAACGCAGAATACTAGACTTTGGTGCATAGTATTACCGCGAAAAACGAATTAGTTACGTAATTGGACGGCATTTAACTAAACTACTCAAAAGGTGTTTGAAGCTGTTTAGTCTTCCGCGACATGTCTTGAATCGATATGCGTAACGATGGTAACAATGAGCTGATCATTTGTAACGATATTCGTATTGTCTTATGTAGCATGGGAAACATTTTACCTAAGGTGATAAGTTGAGCAACAACATTTCAGTTAACCTAGCTGAACTTTATACGTTGACGTTACCGGGCCTAGCGAGCTACCGTACAGTTGACGTCGTTGTTCAACTTCAAACTTTAACGTTTTGCATGCTAACTATTTTCTTCCCGTTGCGCAAAAGCATTAGCCCACACTTTATTTGATAATTTACATGATCTACATTTATATTCAGTTGTAATTATGCTCGCACACTTTGAGGAAGATGTATCTCTCGGGATGCATAAGGAAGTTTTGAACGTGACGTATCAGCTAACCACAGACACAATACCGCTTTTTATACCAAATTATACTGTGTTATAACCGTTCACTCTTGCTGATCTCTGTTTAATTTGATGTTGCTTGAAACACTTTGGGGGCACTTTGTCCGAAATGTGCGTAAACACAAAGACAGCTTCCTTCATTCCATAAATAATGATGATTTAATAGCACTTGACCCATGAATTCAGATGTACACTGGACACCTCCGTTGAACTTGGTGCGCAAAATTAAGGAACTTTAGGCTCCACGGGATACTTCCTGTTGATTCCCCAATTATAAGACAGTGTATGGAAAGAGGTTGGGCATTCCTGTTTATACATGCCAGCGGTTTTTTTCACGTTCTGATACAAAATTATGTGATTGTATTTGGTGTGATACATGTAAAATAATATTAGGGATCAATGAAGATTCCTTCGTTATTCTCACTTATATCGATTTAAAATTTGAGTGGGATACTTTTTCAGTTTCATCTCACGTTAGACATCCATTCAAAAAATCGAAGCTTTTGTCAATACCCCGGTGATCACTGATTGATAGGTCGTTTTTCGGGCGGGGCCTCGTCAATCGTCAGTGTAATCGTTCGTCTTGAAAACATCTATTTGAGTGAATACTCATGTAAAAGTTCTCCGTGAAAAAAGGATTGTTATCTATTATGATGAATGCTGGCCCAAATGCTGCCCGGAAATAGTATACGGGCACACCCATTCCACCTCGTTGTAATTATCGACAGGGTTTTGTACAATTGATTTTAAATTTTTTCTAGGAATTTTTTGAAATGCCTATGAAATCCAAAAGTTAACGTTGTTACGAATCAAAACTAAAAATAGAATAATAATAATAATAAAAAAGAATAATAATAAGAATGTGGTTGAATATTTAGGTGAATATAAAATGATAGTGCCTGGACGGTCCAGAAGTAGAACATTCGTTTTTTATTTAAGTATTTGAGGTAATTACATGCATTTGTGCTTTTCTTTATGCTCTCATGCTAAAAAGTTGACTTGACATTTGGATAGCATGGTGTCATGATCCACTATTTGTTACCAAAATACATGTATTTTCATTTTTATTGCATGCTTCATTCCCACTATTTCTGTGAGAAGTTGAACCAATCATTCAAATGTGATATGATAATGAAGTAATGTGACTATCAATCAAGTTAAGTCAAGTAATTTTTTTACACTGCTCGAAAGGTGGATATTTAACAACCATATAACCACAATGTGTCAACAACTAGTGAAAAAGCCTTATAATACAACAATTGAAAATGTGAAAACGGACAGCACCTACAGAAGCCAGTGGCATACCCGGGTGTTTATGATTGATTTAGTTTAGCATTTTGTGTAGATTTCCTGCAACGAGTCGTGGTTTGTTAGACATCTGGCGAGATACGGGACAATAGAGCGCATGCAAGCTTCAGTGCGTCTTTATGAGTTTGTGGGTGAAACGGGTGGATGAGTGAGATAGGCACTAACTAAGCGCGGAATAAGGGGGATGGGAGAATGTTTTACAGGACTTGATGTAGTGTGTCACCACATATTGTACCATATTGTTCCTGTGGAATGAGAATACAAACTTGAGGGATCGGGAAATTAGTTTGAGGTCCTTGTTGAAAAGACCAGGGAAGATAACAGGGTATCCGTAAAGTCTGCGGGGAAAAACACGAGCAAAAATAAAATGGCTTCATGATAGAGATAGAAAATGATTAAAGACGTAGAACATAAAACGTGAGCCTACTGATCTACAGATAAACGGCATTAACGCGGTTAGGTCAGATGAGGTAAAAGTTGAAAATGAAGCCTAAGTATTTGACAGAAGGTTGTCATTCCATCTGGTCACTGAGGATAGATAAAGGCGAGTTGGCATTTGATAATTCATCATACTTCTGCCCTATCATAAAAGAAATAACTTACGTTACTATATTATTGGGGGTTCTTGCGGAGGTTTCTTTGCTGAGACCACTGAACTATTTCTGACACGTCTTCTTGAAGAGTGATGGGAAACGTTGAGTCGGGGTAAAGCAATCCGGCTGCTATATCGTTAGCATACTTAACAAGAAGAGAAGAATTGCTCACAGGCGTAGAGGAAATGTAAGAAGAAAATAGAAAAGGGGAGAAAATAGCGCCTTGCAGTACGCCTTGTATTGTAGCTTTGGCATATTGCGTGTCGAACATTTTAGCATAAGCACTGGTTCCTTAAACAGTTGTATCTTCTCGGACAGAAATCGCGTCAATAGCGTGGCATTTGGTTGAACTGAGTTCGGGGTACTTCAACCGAAGGCAGTTAAAACTTATCAAACTCTCACGTGCAAGAGAAATATGATCTTCCATCAGCCCACAGAGTTTTGTGAACCAGTGCCATGTTTGGAATCACGTTCTAAGACGTATAAAACTGTGATTTGGCCTTATTATAATGCGTGCATTCTGTGAATGAAAATCAATGAGAAGGTGAGACTATAAGAAAAAGAAATGTTACGTTATACAAACGAGAATAACCGGTAATTTACTCTACTAGCTTCCAGAGAGAGTCAACGTGCACGTTGTGAAGGGGTTCGTATAAGGGTGATATTGTTTGAATTCTCTCGAAAAACTATCTATGTTGAATTGACGATTTCGTAGAAAGAAAGATAGGCAGTGACTTGCGTGTTGCAAAGTGGAATTTACGAGCAATCTACGATTTAGACACGAAAAACTCATTTACTTCATTTAGTTCATAAACATTTCACCTGTTATTGTACTCGTTTAGAAATATTTACGTTCTCCGCGAACAAAAGTACACATATCGCTCCTTTCTAGTTCCGCCACCCAAAACTGTGATATACTAGCTGTCAACAATTTCGGGAACCAGTCCGAAAACGACTGAAACAACTCTGTCCCTCTCACTACTGAACTAGTGTCATCTGAAAAGAACGATCAATCGATTTCTGTCATTTACGATAAAGAAGGTCTGTGGAAAAACTAAAATAGAGACAGTTAACCGGACTCACACTGACAGTGTTGCTTCCCATGCTAAAAGCTATCGAACAGCTACACAATAACCCCGGGAAATGAATAACCATCAAAGACTTCTATTCTTATTAAAAAAAACCAACGCAGACAACGATGTCACCAATGTGAGACAACTGTAAACGGCTCCATCCAGTGGGGTGGGACGAATGTACAACCAGGCAACAAAGTATGTGTTTCGGGTGGTTGAGATTCGTGCAACTTGTATTTTCGTTACAAACACAACCGTCACCGAATGCATGTGCCTCCAAACGAAAAATGTTGTGTTGGGTTAACTCTCTCTCTCCGGTCCGTCAAATTCTTCAATACACGATTTTGCAGTTCTATAAGAAGACAGGACGGACTACTGCTCAGAAAACTCAGATTTTTGCCTTGAGGTTATTTTGTGAAACAACAGTAGATAATCAAACATCGTACCAGTAAAGTGATTACACCGGAAGACAATCATGAACGTATCAATGATGTACAGACAATAGCATTTTATGATGGGGATATAATGTTTAATATGTTGTGGTGAATGAATGCCTATTATCCATCAGACTTTGCGGTAGAAAATTCACGGCAAGTGCGGTGGTACGTCCTTTGTTTTAATCTGATAACCAAAGTGACAAGTTAAAGAAGTTTGACGGTAATGCTAAACATTGATTTACAAGAATAGTAAGCTTTGCCGAAGCGGTTTTGGTTAGCCGGTCAAAGTTTGAACTTGCACTGAAAAGGATTTTGTGTAGCAATTTCCATGTCTGAGTTGTTTTTCTGTTGTGCTACCTTACGAATATACGCTGCTCTTGCAGTCCTATTCCTCAATTCTTTTTAATTTTGTTCAGTCTAATTGTACTTCACTTTATTACAAAGTAATTTTACACCTTACTTTTAGTTGCACTGACCACTTCCAGTGCGTAACAGTTTCACCAGTGGCATTTCCAAACAGTTCGAGTAAGCCAATTTGTAAGCTGGCCACGCTGAATCCGCTAGTCTTAAGTTAATTAGATAACAACTGAAATGTCTCAGCAAATTTAAAGTGATCAAGCTGCAATTTAAATGACTTTTGATGTTTACCGTTTTTAACTTGTATTTTGAATCATCAACAGTCTGTTTATAACTTCGCATCGATAAATCAGAAGTGAATGTTTCTGATGTTTTACATTTGGTAGAGAACGTTTAAATACGTTTGCCTACACAGTTCCCTGGATCGATAGCAGACAGAGTAAGGTAAACATAAATCAAGCAGCCGTTTGTGAATTATCATTATTGATTATTTCAAATCCGGGCAGATCAACAAAATGCCAAAACTGCCAGTCTGGTGCACTTTTCCATCTATTCGGGAAAGGTCAGCCTGAGCAACTGGGTGGTTTAGTATCGCTATTTCCACTTCGTGCACGCGGTTCAATGTGTGTGTGTGTGTGTTTGTTCGCTGACGGTTTCCGGGGCTGGGGAGTATTTACCAAACAGACAACTCTCCTGGGGTTTGATTTACGGAATTAGGACAAGAAAACAAGATTTCACTGAAAATGATGACTGAAAGCTCCTGTTACGAGTAAATAAATGATTGTTGATACGTGCGGAACTGCCGTAGCTCTGTGTCAGTCTTCCCGCTGTGATGTTGCACATAAATGAAATAGTGGCTTAAATAACTCTAGGCACATTGCGCATTTAAACGTCGAGTGTAATGAAACAATATTGTCTTTTGATGCAAAACCCTAATAGTTTAATTTAAACGGGAAAATCAAACGTCGACCAGCTATCCAAATCTCTACTTTACCCTCTGGCATGAAACAAACCAATATCATTGTTTTTTTAATCTCCTAAGATTTTCATCCTAGTTCTTTCAATTCATCAAGTGATATTGCAAAGCACTGCCAGGAAGATAACAGTTTGCGAAAATCTGCTTTGCGCTGTTCTTAATTCGAATGCTTCAAGTGATTCTAAATCTGTATTTTTTGTTTACCCGTATAACTTGTACTTCAGGAGCTGGAATGAAATTGTATAATTGAGTATTCGTTGGGCAGAGGATCAATAAATTGTCGCACGTGTTCTGTTTACACCGTGAGGTAACCTGTCCTGTCAGTGGTGATTTATTTGGCCGGTGCAATCAGTTTTGTTCTAGTTTCTGGTGGTGTGTGCATGAGCTTGAAATACGGTGATTCGATAATTGTGTAAGAAGAGGTTTTGTTCCCTGGTATGAATACTATATGATGCATGGTGTTCTGACAATGTATTAATGAATTTAATGGAACCAGTATCACATGTGTATTGACTAGGCCTTTAATTTCATTCGTGTTCAAGAAATGTTAAGTATATGCTGCAAAGTACCTCTGTTATAAACCACATGATAACAGTCAAGAGGGAACTCTATTTACACAGTTTATTACTCAAATATAATTATAATTGAAGATTTGTTATTTGCTGGTAGATAAAACATGATTAGGCTATACGACCGTAGTTATTTTCTACGCAGTTGTGTAAAAGCGTCTTTCGACTCAGTCGATCGCCATAAACTCTGGCGCTGCCTTTCCCTGGAGGGTGGGTCCGAAGAGTTTATTTCAATATTACAATCAATCTATAATAATAAACGAAGCCTAGTCCGAGTTAACGGAACTTTTTCACCCGAGTTTACCACGGAAAAAGGTGTTCGACAGGGTTGCTCTCTCTCTCCATTTCCATTTAAGTTTGTTATAGATTTAATTCTTGAAACAACCCTTTTCTCCTGCGAGGATACGGGCATCGATTTACTCCTAGGTGGCAGGCTGTCTGATTTAGACTATGCAGACGACATTGTGCTACCAAGTGAAGATTCAGGTAAGTTGCAAGATTTTCTGGATAATTTGAGTGCCAAGGTAGAGATATTTGGTAATCGCTTTGCACCTTCAAATTGTAAAATGCTGCTCCAGGATTGGGTTGACTCAGTCCCCAGCCTCAAGCTGACCGGTGAAATTGTAGAGAAACTAGACAATTTTTGCTACCTGGGCAGTTATATCTCACCTGGCGGACGCATCATAGATTAAGTGTCGGCGCGCATACAGAAATCTCGATTGGCATTTGCCAAATTGAGACATCTGTGGCACCGTCGCGACATCCGGTTGTCTGTGAAGGATTGGGTATATGCTACAACAGTTCAGCCATTTCTGCTTTACGGTGCAGAGACTTGGCCATTACGGAAACAGGATAAAAATAGATTGTCGGTGTTCGAACACCGGTCTACGTAGCTTTGCACGAGTCTGGTGGAGAAATCGGAAGAGCAATACTGAGGTCAGGCGTATAGTTTTAGGTAATTGCAGTCGTCCAGTGGAACAGGTAGTCGACCTCCATAGATTACGCTGGTTGGGACATCTGCTACGCATGTCAACAGATAGGTTGGCACGGCGAGCGATACTTGGCGAGGCAGGTAGCGGCTGGACAAGATGAAAGGCTGTCAAGCAACCAAAACCGGCGCATGAAAGTGCATGGTTAATGGTTGTAAGAAGTGAAGTGAACTTCTATGTAAAACCCAGCAGATGGGCAACATCTACAATCGGGCATAAACACGAAACAATAGACGACTTGGAAAACAACCTGGAGTTTCTTATTTGGATGTAAAAATATTTTGAACCAACTTTACAGTGTAACTACGTCGTTGTAATTTGGAATCCAAAGAAACGTGGTTTACTAACGCAGTCACGGATTTAAGCGATTGTGCAAATTTGCACCAAATATTTGACCTCAGTTTCTTCTGAATTATTTCACTTTTTAACAATGCCACTTTTGTTGTTAGTAGCTGTTTCCGTGTATAGCCGGACGGATTCCGACCGCACCTTCTCCATTAACCAATCCTGGCCTTGTGTTTGTTCGATGGAAATCAATCCACTGAAAATGTATCATATGACGACCAAAGTGCACCAACAAGTTGTGACATTGCTTTCACCAATCGAGGGATGAAACATGTGTTCAGAACCGCTTTTGGCCGGTCCATTTTCCGGGTTTCCAAAAGTGGAACCATCCGACACGGTGAACTTGGCAAACATTTCATTCATCTCTGATATCTGTGTCATACGCACCTAAACACACTACATTCCACGTCCATCCTTAGTGGAATTTGCCCAATGTATCTTCTATTTTAAATCGAAACTAAAAAAAAATGAATTGGTGTAATTGACATATTTTACGTAGTTATGTAATAAAACCCAGAATAGCACTGCCCTATTTTTTCGGAGTTACTCGAAGATGATACAACTCATTGCCGTATTACGAAATCAACCGAATTTGGATTATGAATCCAAAATGTCTAATACTGGTAGCCACTCGGTGAGTGCTGTCAGTGAGGTGCACTCGGTCGCTTACCACCATTTGGGTTGTACTAATCAGTCTTTTGTTCTAGCTATATTCAGCGGTGTTCCATTTTCAATACATGGGACACATTAGCGTCTCCCTCGTAATTAAACTAACTGACTCAACATAAAGGGAATCAGGAGGATTGCAAATGATTTCGAAGGAGAATTACTCCCCTACAAAGACCTGGCCACCGGTATCAGTAAGTTTGCTGGAACAATTATTCCATTTCCACGGTTTGTTTATAAAACCGGTCAAAACGACAGCGATCACCACTGTTTGGTGTGAGTATGCGGCACGCACAACAACTGTTATAAACTTTACCAAAACCGTAATTCACGAGTTTAACTTCGATATCACGGATAACAGTTCATCACATTGGTACTTGATTTCCTCGAGTTAGAAATCTCATCACCGATACTTCTGAATGGAACGCTGTAATATTCAGAAAGGACAAACTTTCTAACCTCGCCGTTTGAGATGATGCATTCCTGGTGTGATCTGTATAAGAGCACTTCAGTAATCAAACATTTGAGCCTATGCCAGCCGCTTTGCAATGGTATGATGTGCTGCGTTTTACAGAGGGAAATTTTCAGCTGGTAATGGGTGGTTTCTTGCATAAGCACTTGTGAAAACGTTAAGGTTAATCGCATTAGCTGCACTATGGCATAGGTAAGTAATACGTTTATATTAGGTTAGCTGTTGTTATATACAATGTAGAAAGCGCTGTTTACGAAGAAATTTCTTTTCAGTATATCGCATAAGGCGGTTGCATATGTAAGTGAATCGTATTACAAATATATTATCGACCAATTACAGCTTAACTGCTAACAATGATAGAGGGGAGCAAGCAGAACAAACGAATATGACAACACTCGTCAAAGTCAATGTTAGATTGGTGAGGAAAGTGAGAGGACAAAGGTCAAACGGAAAACGATGGACAGATGGGCAGAATAAAATGGTGCGGACTGTTGTGGTTTATGACAAGAGTGCGGGAGGAAATTAGGTAAAATACACAAGAAACTATATATAGTGGATAGATAGTGCTCTATTCGGGAATGGGCACTGGAGACAAAATAAAATTCCTTGTTAAGATTGCGGTATATGATACTGGATAAGGGTTAGGTTTGTAGGAAGGAGGGTTGATGCTCTGATTTATGCAAAATCAGTCCGCTGGCCACGCCAGAGCAGAACATTGTCCGCACCAGCTTTTTTGCTTGCTCAACTCTGGATTGAAAATGGGAATTGAAATCTCCTCGGTGTGGTTGGAACATACCTAGGTAAAAGTGTGAATAATTTTAAATGAATCAAACTGTATCCGTATTGAAACCGAAATGATGGGTGATATGTATAGTACTAATAATTGTCTTGCCCTCCCTGTCCGTTTCAGGTAGACAATTGTTGACTAAGATGATCACTTATTGCGAACAAATATCAGAGTCAGGAAATACATGAGAACCCATAATCGATACTAAACTTCTGTGTCATTCTTCCCAGATACAGCTTGTGAATTGTTTGTTTGCCGAATTTTCCGTGCTTCAATATGCATTCTTGCCCGACAGCTGTGTTCTCTCTTTGTGAGCGTCTCTGACAGTGAGGGTTGCGCTCGAGTATCCGTGGTAACCCGTGTCTACTACTATCATCTCACAGCATCCCCGCGGGTCTTCATAAGTGCTGCGTGATTTCTGTACCCACGCCACACAACTCATTCGCAATATGCCGCTATCGATGAGATGACCGAGAAGCGAGCTGCACTCAATTGTTCCTTTTTGAAGGGCCATAAGACGGTCCTGAGTAATGCTTATTGGTAGTCCCCTGGTAGTGTGCCCAACGTATCGCACACACCAATTTACCCGAGTAAAGATATAAAACCAAGGACTGATGAAGCGAATCATCTTTTGATTGCTGCAACAGTAAGTGCTGGGTGGAAATGAGGATATACGGTTGAGCCCCGCGAGAACGTTTTATAGATCACTTTTGACAAGCCTTCTTTGTGAAGTTTTAGAGCACCGTCACCCTTAAGCGGAACGGTGATAAAAATGTTCTTGCGAGGAACGGTGGGACCGTTGTTTGTTCTGGTCTTCAATGGTATATGTTCATCAATAAAAGCTTTAAGCAAAGCATAATTAAAAAGTATCTTGGACTGGAAAGTTTCAACAACATGCTGCCTAGTTGTCTCGGTTAAATGCTTGCTCTCCATTTGGGCTAGAAAATATCTGCTACTATCGGACGTAGTGGATACCCAGGGATACCCCCTCGTTTTGTTTGTAGAACTGGTCATTGTACGAAAGATGTATGTTAAATGTACATCTGGTCATCAGCTCTTCCAGTTTTTTCACCGGACTTCCAACGTGATTTTTGATGAAAACTAAGACGTAACACATGTGATCAACTGTCTCGATCAGCGTAACGTTTATGAACAAGGACTGTGCGTCGAAGGACAGCATAACTTTGCTCAAAACATTTAGGTCTCTATAAAAGTAAACCTATCCTGCAGACAATGTTTGAAAATCTTTAGGCTTACTGGTTCTAGAAGTTAGTTGACCTATTTAGCAATAGCATGATATGAAAAGCTTGGCATACCAATTATAGGTCGTATTGGAAAGTTTGGTTTATGTACCTTAGGTAATTCCTAGAGCCGCGGCGGCGAAATTCCATTAGAAACCATCTTTTCGAAAACCGCTCATGATATGTGACCTATCTTGAGTTTAGATAGATTTCGTTTGCTCTGTCATGTCTTTCTGATGTGATCTACCGGAAACTTTGGCAAAGCCTCTGGGGCTGTCCTNTCTAGTTTGGAGTGATAATCAGATTTGTGAAGTAACACCCAACCGGTCCTTTATACTATCGAGACATTATAATATCCCTGTTTGAAGACAAAGGTAAGCTATGCAGTATTTATGTTTTCGCGTAGAGCAGAATCCCACTTGATGGGTTTTTATCGAACATTGTTTAATTTCTTTCGCTCAAGACTAATTAGCAGAACTAAGTGATTATATCTGGGGGCCGTTGGAACTTACAAGCAAATGAATTTCAGACCAAATGATTTTTCAATTACATTTTTCTATGAAGTGAACAAATGGAAGTTTACAAAATTCAAATTTCATATTTCACTCAGGTTGCAGAACAAATCTTCAGGGGCACACTGAGTTTTAATTTACTGTAAGTGTGAACCACCAATTTTCTGTTTGCTTCACGAATAGCAACGAGTGTGTTTTGAGTTCTGGGTACATCAGTTTTACGAGGAGTTCATCTGAAGAAGCGATTTATTATATTTTAGCCTAAGATGAATTTCATTAGCGGATGTAATATGTGATTCGGTTTCTCGTATTTTTTGCTTTCTATGGGTCAAGATGAACACAACATTAGATTGATGGTCAATGCAATTTCATAAAGAAACTTAAGCGGGACTATGGTTGAGTTATATATCCATAAATTGTTGATCAAATACAAAGATGGGATGACAAAATGAATTATAAAGATTCGGAGATAAATCTATCCAAAAAGAATGCGAAGACCCAACACCAAACTCTGCTGTCAGCAAATAATTGTCAACAAATTGTTGGAAGGAGAGATCGGATAAAAGGGAATATTTAACTAAATTCCGTTCTAAGGTGAAAGTTGCTAACTGATCAATAATACTGGAGTGACTTTGATAAAGTATCAGCGATGCTTGCCTTGTAAGAAAAGCAATCGTTACTCATTTCCGGGCTTCAGAAAGCATTCTTGTTTTGAAACAGACTCTCTTAGCCCGACCGAAATTTTGCTGCCGCTGCGCGTCATTAAAACTAGTTTAGCATTTTTATGATGTAACGAAACTCAGCAGGTTCCGACAATTCAGCAGACTGTGCGAAGGGTGGTAATAAAAGTTGTCCTGTTTTTGTAGAGTGAAATGTTCGCCCACAGGAGCATAGATTTTGACTGCGTGTCGGTATCGTCTAAGTCAAGTTCACAGGTATAGGTCGTTATTCGTGAGAACCAATAATGCTGTATTTTCGGAGCTATGACACATCACATCATGAAATGGACGGATACAAAAAATCCCCTCTGTAAGTTTCACAACTTTGACAGCTTATCACAAGTGGAACCGATTTGCTTTATTCTATCTGGTGGAAAATCAATAAATAAGAAGCATACTTTTAATCTCTATGTTTGGGTCATTCAGGTCGGTTTCGCAACGATGAGTATGACCAACAGAGTCAGAAACCTCTCCGCTAAATTCATCAGATGTTTCCAAGCTACACAGTTTGTAAAAGTTGTTATATTTCGTATATTTGGTTCATGACCGTATTCTTACGTTCAGAATGCTGAGAGTATTTGGCTCAGTACATTGAACCTTGACGTCTATTGTGGAGAAGGAAGAAAAAGAGCAGGTCGTTTTTCTGTACATGTTNCTAAGACATCAATCAGACGGAACTCTCCAACAACCATCCATAGAAGACTATTGTGGAATAGCCAGTGTAGCCATTTGAGACGCTACGTGCCAGTGAAACGGAAAATTAACCTGATTTAGTGCCTCATTACCAGGGTGTGAACAGAAGATGAAACTGAGAGTGACCAGGTTTTTTGGAGACTTTTCTTTCGTAACGGATATCTTAAACTACTTGTGTAAGGACGGAGCTTAAGCAACCCGTCCCACCGTGCACGCCTCCGTGTCAGGCCACACGCACGCTCGCAACGCGTCAGACAGTCTGAGGCCGATTGGAACGAATTAGTTAGTGTTTGTTCAATCGATCAATCGATATGCCATGGACACAATCTGATTGATTGCTGTTTCACTGCGCTGTTCTCACATACATGATTTGTTCTGTAAATGTGTGTATCAAAATATCATCAAAACGAATACACACTGACTGTTGTCTCAACCTGTGTTCTCTCTCCTCGTTATCGTTAGGTTTTAAGTAAGCGTTGCTCGTGTTCATCTTACGTCTAGTCCGAGCACAACAATTTGTGGACAACATCTGTAAATGAGAACACTACTGTTTGAAAGAAACTGATTTACATATAACTAGTCTCTAATGGTTGTACAGTTTTCGAGATGTTGACGCTCAAACTGAATACAGCTGTGGTAAAAGAATTTCAGATTATGTCCATCTCCAGGCTACCCTTGTACTTTCAAATCCGAGAATAATTGCCTGTGTCCACAGTCTCTTTTTGTGTGTACTTATTTATCTTGTCCTGTGGGTCCAAGTTTATTGTTTGCACGAGCGGACGATTAAATGAAGAACTCTGAATGCACCACCTGGTTTGACTAAACAGTTCGACGGTTTCACTCTCATTGGAATCAGAAAACAATCATACAGAAGACGTCTCAAACTGGAGTGAAATGAGACACGAAAATTATCGATAGTTTTATTTGCAATGGAAAATGGTGTGTCATATTACCTTTATTATATGTTTACTATACAGTTGCATCCTAAACTTTAAATAAATAAATTAATTAATTAAATTAATAAATATATTATAAGAGCAATTGAGTGAGGCATCCGGGATTCTCACACACCGCCTCTCAGAAGTTGTCAAAATAGCTCGCCAATATAACTGTCGTTTTGCCTGAACATATCGAAAGTAAACATGCTCTGATGGCCCAATTTGAAATCTCAGTTTCAATAGTGCGGATACAATCAAAGTTACAGGTAAACCGTATGGACTGTTGCATGGATTTTAAATAGTGACAGACTTCCAAAGTGACTGCTCTTGCAAAAGTCTTTGAACGCTTGTTCCATAATAGCACGCTCTACAAAAATTGTTCAGGATTTGTAGCCAACAAATGCGCTTTCAGAAGGTCAACTATGAGGGCACTCAGAGACGAACTATTTGCAGGTGGGTGCAAACATATAGAAACGACATTTTTAGAATTCAGTTAACCTGTATCAGTCGTAGTATAGCGGTCACTGAGTATTAATGGATCATCTTCGCCATTTTCGTGCCATCATTGTCGAATAGTCCATCTGAAGAGCCCTACATTTTGACGTACATAATTGGACGACCAAGCCCGAGAGACGCATGGTTGCTAATCTCATAAAGTCCAATGTGGTCCGAGCAAAATATCGAACCGGTCAACCGCACACTGATTCGCCAATTATTAGATCACACACATCACATCCATCAGCTTTAAGATTTCACGATATAATGAGATATTCCTCACATTTCATGCTTTAACTCTTTCGTTGCATGCACAACGGAGGAGTCTGCGATTTCTCCAGGATAATGAATTTCAAATCTTAGCCACACAATATTTGGATCGAATGAACCACTTAAACACTCATTTGATTGCTATTGATTGGCTTCAGTATAACTGATTTTATGAGCATACTCTGATTGGCGTGTCTTTATTAGCTTACTTCATTTACAAGTATCATAATTTCCTTAATCATGTTTTTGCTTTTTGCTAACATTCCCTTCTCCATCAAAAGTTACAATCATTTCTTGTTCCCATCATGCTATTTCAAAATTGAAAGACAGGTGATGGTAGTGATGTGCCTTCCTCTGCTTGTGTTCAACATTTTCCAGGAACCTCCTCTTCATTAAGTATGCTAAGGACTTCAGTTTATCCCAGGGAATCCATCACTGGTTGAAATTTCAAACATTTGGAAATCAACCTGACCATCATATGAAGAAATTAATCGCTTCTAACCCGTCATCAGTCTTTCGCGATCTATATAGCACCCCCAACTATCGATTATCAAGGTAGTAACCACAAAGCGAAGGCACACAACTAAATACCTAATGGATATTGCTTTACATCAGTTTTTCTCTCGTATGGAGTGATATAATATTTATTTCCGTGGATGAGGCTCAAACGGCCATGCATGGAAAGAAACGGAGCACGGGGGGTAATGCTGTCGAAAGATTTTGATCGAACAGTATGCATCGATTATTCTTTTGGATAACGAATCTAGGACAAAGAAGAGGGATTCACTAAAGTTTACCATTGACAGAAAAACACAAGAGAAGCATTTCATTATTTGCTCCAATGTTTACTGTTGCGGATACGTAATTATTAGATGGATTTCCGATAGTCCAATGAACATTATTTTCAAGACGTTTGTGATCTCCACATACGCATTCTCTTTGACTACCTTGGCTCATGAGATTTGGTCAACCCCGATGTATCCACTTACCCTTTTCCTCCTGAAGCCACATAAGATTTTCACTAATTAGCTTATCAGGAAAACAATTCTGGTTAATCATCTCCATTTTTACTGACAAGAAGACAGACACAAACTCATTGTTGATCTGCACGAATGACGCTCCCCCTATGCACTTATTATCAGTTTTATTTACGACATTGTCATCTGTTATTTGACAGTTTGACAATCTTTTGAGTGATAATTAGCGAACCATACCTGCCAAAATCATTGCAACAAAACAAACTGGTGCACTAATGCAGTGTCACTTTTTTCAGCAAAAGGACATTGACAATCTCTCCGACTAATCATGACTTTGTTTAAACTATTAAATTTAGTTTTTGTTATGGTGACATCCATAACGTGATCACAAATCGGGAACTAATCACTTGTGATAGTTTGTATATCGGGTCTTACTGCAACCTAGTGTACCATAAATATTATGACCATCTAATGTAACAGCAGCCTAAGGTATTTGACATTTCAACCGGCAATCGATGGTTCTGTATTAAAAATCATTGTGACATCACAAAATAATTCGATTCACATGCACTTACAAAAACAAAAATGAAGCATCTCACTTTTCGCCATATGTTCTTTCCTATAACGTGAGAAGTTGTGGTCCGGGTGGCGATGTATCCTGCCGTTCATATTTCTACCAAAGACAAATACAAATCCCGTTTCAGATGATCTGTATTTTCCGATTATTTCAAATAACGATTTTTTGATTTATATGTTATCAGGTTGTTTCGCTTTGAAAATCGGTTAAAACTCGTCATCCATGGACAACCATTTGCACAGTGGTGCTTTTCCGTTCTCTAGATCCGTGTCATTCGTTTGGCCTTGTATCCTATTGGGGTAAACGAAGTGCAAATCAGAGGACCTCATAGTGCTTCTAAAAGTATGTATGTATGTATGTATGTATTAAGTTCAATGCAGAAACCGCATCAGTGGTATACTGTAATTGATTCAATTCATCCGGAGGGGAGGATCGTCAAATATATATATATATATATATATATCTATACCACAGATGGCCTCACTCAAGTCGGATCAGCTGATTTATTTTTACTAGGAACCATTTGACTCAGGCGGTATGCGTTTTCTTCATTTAGGCTTTTGAAATCTCTCTAGGACATATAAGGGAGAATTTTCCTCTGTAAATTTTATAGGTTTTTCAACTGAAATATATGAGGCAGTGTTTGCAAGAGTTGCACAGTACGATAAACTGTTCGGGAAGAAATCGTGGAAATTGCCATTTACCACTTGCTCAAGTGACTGCTCTTCTTTCGATTGCAGAATAATAACCATACCTTCAAAACTCGCATTGGTTTAACAAGTCATGGTTAATCTGATTTCCTTTTGCCTCGCTCCCCTTGCCCGCGTTTTTCACCTGTCCGCTATTTGAATCAGTTTCCAGTATTGTGAACCTTGGGAATATCATTCACGCATGTCAGATGATTTTATTTTAAGGGCGGTTTTCTATTTTGGGATGTTGCATGTGTTCATAAATAATCTAAAACACAACTCGACCTCTAGTTCTAGACCGTGAAATGCTGTTGATATTATTTTTATTCACGTAAGGCATAACGGTTATTTGTTGCGATCCCTCCAGATGATCTATACAACTTCACGAAAGCTTCACCGCAGAGGAATTTAGCAACAATTAACTATTGATTCAAATACACAATAATGCTGAACCCCTATTTTATCAACCGCTCAAGGCTTGTGCAGCGTAAAGAAGAGACACGATGAATCATCAATAACACTCCGGCAAATTTGGTAAATTGACGGTTTTCGCATCGACCGATCACTGGCAGATATGTCTTTGAAAACAACAAAACGTCTGCTTGAAATACTGCACCATCGAAACTGCAGTCACAATGGAAATATTCAATTTTGACGTTTAACTCACAGGATAAGCGAGGTACGGGTTGTGTAATTATGGATGCAACATGATGTACCAACAAAATTATTATTTTCTCGATCAGGATATCCCAAGATCCTCTATGCTGGAAATTAAAGACCAATCTACATTGCGACGAAATCACTAACCTTGATGTCGTTTGATTTGCTGCATGAACGGCATCCGTTATTTGTTTGCGGTGCACTCTCTATCAATTTAGCTAGGATATTTTCAAGTAAGGATTAGATACTTCACTCACATAGGTATATACAATTAGCCTTGTGTGGGGTTACTCACAAGGATCTGATAACATGAATAATTTCTGGGGCTGAGGGATTGGTGAAAATCTTGTTGTGTGTTAGATAGTGGAAGAGAATAGGGGTATGAAATGATTTCTGAAAAAATACAGTAGTCATCTTGGGATTTCTATGGGAGCTGACCTTACCGTAGTCAGGTCGTACTAGTTTGGGCATCAAATTTTTGCTCGAAAAAGAAACCCACTTCATCAGCATGAATCACCCACGTTTACGGATAATGATGCTATCCGCTGAGCTGATTTACCAACGATACTTTCTTAATTCGGAGCATATTCTTGCCTTCAGCTAATAGTTGGTTTTTGTCACAAGCGCAATGCTACCTGAAGCGATTTTTTGGTTCTGCCTACTTCCCTCTGTATTATCTATTATTCCTAACACAGGACTACATCTTTCTCAGAACGATGACGGTCAGGCATGCGAGTAATTATTACCGGTCGGAAGGCTTTTATATCTCATTCTGTGCTCGAAACTAAGAAAGCAATGAAGTGTTTGTATCCCCGGTAAACCACAGTTTATGATCCGTATCTATTCCTCGATGTGAAACCTAACATTTTAATTCCGATTCATGTAATCTACATTTCTGAAGCAATGACGGGTGGAGTTCAAAGGAATAAGCGATTTTACATGAGGATGTTCTGGAAATGCCAAAACCCGTTCGTTCGCTGAACATAACGCTCTATTGATTCAAATGAACATCACAAAAGCAAATCGCATTGGAACAATCATTTTCTAATTCCGTGACCTCGTTTGTGCCTCCGTCGCTAAACGTGCGCTGACTTGATACGTATGCTTTGTGTTCAATTGTACCCATTGTAACCTATCGTTTAGAGTGGACTGACTCTTAATGACCGCAACAGCGCAACAATTTCAATTTTTTGTATAGGCAACTAAAGTACTATTTCGTCAAACTCCTGTTTGCTCCAAACACACATAGGAAACTGTAAACGTAAAGTGTGTACAATTCAGAAAGATGACGCAATCCGGTCAATTTTCATAAAATAAGGGCAAACAGAAGAAGGATTTTAGTGTAGGTTAGTACGAGTGGGTTATGAACAACAATAAAATGCAGTTGGATGCAAATAAATACATTTGAAATGGACGTCGTAACTCGCTAATGCGCGATTTTAGAACAAGTATAATGTGAATAAAATAAACACTCTCATCACAATTGTCGCGACATGCGAACTAATCTGGTAACAAAAAACACAGTTTATTGTGACACTGAAGGTCCCGGCAATTTAACGTTTTGAGTAAGAGAATGAGACCATTTCAGTGAGAGATCAATTTGGCAATGAATGAGTCTTTACCATAGCTACCGAAAGACAAGTGTGATTTTGGAACTGTAATCTACTTCTGGTTTTAGGGTCCTGACGCCTGAGTTCGATTAACATTTGTATGCTGACTCTGGTGTTTGGGAAGTTGCGCAAATTGAACGGAGAGCAGATGAAGTGAATATCTTTAAAACCCAAAATCTCATGCAACACAGAAGAGTCAATCCGAAATGCAACGTTGACCTCATGAAAAATATGATTCCTTAATCGCTTCCAATTCGGTAACTGAAAACTGCTTATAGTTTGCCAAGTGCGATAGTTCGATTTGTTCTCCATTTTGTATTCCGTCTATCGGAGACTGCTAATAATGTTTTTCCTGTCTTAAAGAAAAATAAACGCAATGTTTGATCATTCTGTATCGCTAAATATGTACTAAAAAACTGGTTTACCGCAGTCTGTAACATAGTTTAATATGTTCATAAATACTTTCATGCACGGTGTATTTCATGGCGTCTCAACTGGAGCAAATTTAAAAAGAAAGATTTATTTATCGGGTAACACTGGTTTATGAACAAGCGGAGAAGAAGGACAGTCTGATGTATGGTCCATTCGGTGCCAACAGGATTCATTTTTCCCACCGCTGACTGTTTTTAACTCAGTGTTACAAGATATAAATGTCCATTTTCCGAATTTCGGCCGTGCTATCTGTTTTTCCATCATCGGATTATTCACTGCATAATCGTAACTGTGTCTGACTTTTGTATCACTCGCATGAACTTTTACCTTTGTTGCTAAGGCAACTGCTGTGCTACTACAGTAATGACAAATTTGATCAAATACACTCGTGATTTCATGCATTCC
>UZAN01043010.1:3599-18174 GCA_900618425.1 Echinostoma caproni
TAGGAAGTTGGGCACGGAATAAGATTTCTATTAAGGCAGGCTGGGACAAAATTAAATACGTTTTTGTAAATGTTCCACAATGTTTTATTCCTCACCGTGTTCAACTACAGTGTATAAGAGTTCCAACTGGAGCGAGCAAAACACTGGATATTTGTTCTGAGTGTCTTCTTCTCCAGTTGTGCGATAAATATACATATATCAAGCATTGTTTTTTGACAGGTTGAAGTTTCCATGTGAAAAGTTCAGTAGCCTCGGTTGGATTCGAACCCACGCATGGACGCCGTCTAAGCTTTTGTGCAGCGCATGCTCTATCAGCTGAGCTACGTGGCCACACCGAGGTTACACGGCGTCCATGCGTGGGTTCAAATCCCACTGAGGCTAATGAACTTTCACAATATTAACATATAGCAAGAAGTCATAGATGTGCTGTCAAACTCAACGCGATTCGAGGAAAAATCATTTTGTGAAAAAGAAGTATGCCCTAATTCCGTTCAACTCACGAACTCCAAATTCTATATTTGTAATTGTTCACTTGGGAAATCACTCGCTTGTAACACACACACACAAATACATGTCCGAACAGGTATTGGACATAAAAACCCTAGTCCTTTGCCGTACGAGGGCTGCGCAATTAGTTTCCGGATGCACAAAACCTTTTATCTGTTACACCAAAATAAGCATCACATTTTCCCGAAGATTCTCCACCAGCGTTCATGCACCGAGTTCCATGCGCTCGAACCATTTGAAGAACTAGCTCGGCCATGCCGAAGTGGCTAACCCTTCGACCGGTTCAAGGAAGGTTTCCAGTGCCGTGGTTGGTCTGGATTGTAGCGTGTGTGACCAACCTCCTGGATGCGTTCTTTAGCCAGGAAATCGCCGACAATACGGGACTTGTGTACAGGTGTACTGTCATGATGCAGCAAGGTCTCTCTTGTTTGAGTCCTTGGGGGCTCAGATTGTCGATCGTAGACATCCAATGGAAGCTGTCCTTTATGCTGTGTTCCGATAGTCTCGAGTATACTAGTTTTAAGAGTTCTAGAAGCGCCTACCGGCAACTTACTCAGGTGAATACAATCCAGAGACCATTCATTGATCAAAGACAGACGCTTTCTCTGTTGTTGCCACACCCTTGCGTGAAGAAATTGTCAACTGTACCGGCTTAAATGGTTCACGAGCTACATTCACAACGGATGGCCGAATGCATACGACAGTGGGTGAACAATTCGATGATGTAACTGGGATCTTTTGGTCAGACCATCACAAGGCAAACTTGGTCGTCGCAGGCGAAACATCTTGACAAAACGATGCACACAGGATCTTCTCTAGGCTCTCAAAGCCCTATTACGCAACCGCAATGCGGAACTTCTAGTAGTTAGTGAAGCGTTGCCGAATCGATTCAAGAGCCTACTTTTTTATACACCCAAAGTGTGTCGATGCAGTGAATCCAATTACCATGTCGTTGACCTTTCAATTCTGAGTTTGAATCTTGCTTGCATGGACAGGTTAAGTACGATCCAATGTGCCACATATATCCGGTTGTCTTACGTCAGCAATTGAGTTCTCGCAACATTTGTCTTCTTTTCGTATCAATGAAATGGATGAAGGGGACAGTTTTCAACAGATTTGAATATGGGTGTGATTTGTAGCTCAGCTTGATGGTTTGTGGGGTCTTGTGTTCGTTGAGCTTGGCGTTTAGATCGCAAACGTTTCATCACCAGCCGAGGAGACATCGTCAGTGCCTTGGTCTGACGCACTGACGATGTCACCTCGGCTGGTGATGAAACGTTTGCGATCTAAACGCCAAGCTCAGCGAACACAAGACCCCACGAAGGGGAAAGTGTTTCATGTTGTAAGTAACTGATTAATGAACAGACCGAATTCTATCAAAACTGTGGGTCATCGGGTAGTGTTACTGTACTGCCCGGTAAATCGCTAACTGCATTATGATAAACCCGCATTAGGAAATGGAATCTCTTAGGGAACTCCGAAACACCGAGTTAAATTACATTCTGAGATTCGCGTAGCCCGGAAGTTTATGTACGCGGTGGTGGCCCGGAGGTAAAATCATCAAACTATCACCGCGCATGACGTGTGCTCGAATCCCACCACCACCACCTGACTTTCCCCATTGTGTGTTGTACGGCAGCCTTTGGATTGACCGCTTCCCCCTTCCTGAAAGTTCTATCATTAAGTATCCGATAAAAGGAGGTAAAAATGAAAAAGGTCGATTACGATCGATTGAACTTCCAAATGTTCCTTCCCCATTTTCGGGCATTACCGGTTACCAAACCAGTGAATGCATGTCCATGTTTTTCATCGATTGCATGATGCTCAATCACAAATCACGTGAAATTGACGTCCTGGCAATGTGATAATGGGGCAATAAGTTATTGGAATTTAACGTCCCCTATGGATTACCCAAGTCACAATTGGTGGTGATCAATAATTCGCAATTAGCAATCTGATGCGTTAATGTTCATACTGATAATCATCATCACAGGGCAATTCTCCCGGGAGACGAGAACTGTTGAGTCATGTTTTGTGATAACATTAGTGTTTATTCATAAAATACAGAATCCATGGTGAATAATGTATGTTCTGTTCTAGATGAGAAACCGTGTTGCACGCGTTGCGCACACGATCAGAGCTATACATGACAACCGTTGAATGGTTCATGCGACCAAGTGGAGCATTTGAATTTGACATCCACTTATTTACTGGCCAAACGGCTGTTTATATCAAACATCTACACCACAGTTGAATATCTTCTGATTCACACATTAAGTCGGATTGCATTCTATTTCGCACACGTCTGAGTCCAGATTCTGTGTTAAACAAATCACGGCACAAAAATCTCTATAAAAAAAGAAAAACGTTTCAAGATTTTCAGAAGAGTGAGAACAAGCATCATCATCATCATCACAGAACAAGTTAAGTTCAAGTTCCATGATGTGCTCGATCGCGGAATACTACCAGTTTATCCAGGTTTAGGCAGGTGAACGTTCTTAGGGAGTTCACAACCAGAGGCCACAGCTAGCCTAAGGCTGTCGCTAAGCCGCGGGGTGGAGTGGAAAAGCCGTAAATCATTAGGGGGGGGGGGCGGTGTCTAATTTATCGAATCATACATGTCATTCGGACGGGCTCAAACGTCCAAGGTAACTAATACACTTCGGTGCCCTATTGAGACACTGACCACTGGCTGGTTGATTCGGAATCAGGGCTTTTATCCAACTCTTCTAGGTGAACTTTCAGTGGTCCACCGGTTATAGCCCCGGATGGTAGATTTTTGTTCTCTCACTCTGGTCTGAAAACACCTCCAACACGTGAAGGCAAGGAGTAGGGTTTCCTCGGCAGAGGCTGTTTGAGACGCTTGAGAGGCTTTCACGAAGTGCAGGGGAAGGTTAACCAGCCACAACACCCAAGCATACTGAGGCTTTCAGTGGCAAGTTAGATTGGGGTATGTATTTCCTTTACTTATGGATTAGGTTATTCGTTATGGTAGGCTTGTGTTTTAGGTTATTTTTGTTATTATATCAACAGCCTGGTGATCCAATGTTTGAAACCCGTCATCTCATCCGCAATTCTTCCCTGATAATCTTTTCTCCCATAGGCCTATGGATAACTGCACTCCTCATCCTCTTTAAATATCATCAGAGGCAAATAAACTGGAATTCTCACAAAATATTGTCCAACATACTCCACCCGTCGAACAATAAACTAGGCTGACAAACCAGGCACAGCATGACGAACGAATAAATGAATAAAAAACACTTGAATACCTAAAGTTGTTTACAGTTTCAAAAATATTGATTACTAGGTCGGTAATAGAAATATGTAATCCTATCTTTAATCTACAAATTCTACAATTCATTCTCAAACATACAATGATACTGATTTAAGTTGTAGTAGTCTAGAAGAAAGTTCAAAGTTGTTTGCGTTTGTATCAAGATCTTGCGGAATTTACGAACTGGAATTTGTGATTTTAGACAATAGATAACCTTAGATGGAATGTGCTTTTCCAAATAAATAGGCAAGGCTTGACAATGGAAATTTTCTGTTCAGCTAAAACACATTCAACAGAATCAAGACAATTGAAAGAGTCTGAGCTTCGATCTGGCAAACAATAGTAGTAGTTGGTGCTCGATCTGAATGCTTTCCCAGGTGAAATCATGCAATCGTCATAAACTCAAATTCTGTGGAAAAAATACAGTCGGCAGTGCAATTATCTGACCACACCTTTAAGTGATATCACTGGAGAGTTCGACCGAAGGTTGGAATGAACCTTTTGTGGATAATGGAACAAAAATTGTTCCCAAATGTGAATGATTTGTTGGCTGGCATGGTTAAGTTTCTCAAAAGATGATAGAATTAAATACTGAAAATAGTAAACAGCCAAACGGTTGTTGTTCAAATTAACGATCTGCCACGCTATCCAGTCAGGTTAATGGGGCTTTTTGGCAAGGAAACTCAAGGTCCAGTGGCGACCAATGTCACGTGACTGTCTGGTCGCATGCGGCTCTCGATCACTCGGACAAATGCTACCTGCTGTGCCAATGTCACGTGATTTGGTCGCTCCGTCGGTTCGTCCATTTTGCCAGGGCCCGAGGTTGTGTGTCTGATTAACTGGTTCCCGCTTAAATCTCACAATACGACTGTTGAAAAGTTATTGTTTGAGTTGTATAACTGTTATTATTTTATTATTGGCGGTAAAGAGATCCTCTGTTTTGTATAACACGATTAGCGCGATGTGATGCTAATCTATAGACTGTGATCGTTGGAGCGAGATCGCACGGTGAGGTCATAGTATGCGGCCAATTGAGAGAAGGATCTTATTCAACTCTATTCTATATGACAACCAAACTAAATAATTGCCTAATTTCACAACCGATGTATTTCATCCTTTCTTGCACAAATTCTGTTTGATCGAAAAGTGGAAACAGTGCCATCGAATGCATCATACATCGGTCTTAACGTGCTAGATCTATGAAGGGATATCAAAGTTGGCCACACGACCAATACCCATTCGTTTTGGCATTGTGCCAACCGATTTCATGTATCGTTCTGTTGCACTGCTCGGGCAATAGACTATGGAATGAAGTTCGATAATGTGGTGCGCGTACTCCTGAACTAGTTGCTCAGCTTAGTGTGTGTGTATGTGTGTGCGATACGTCATATCTAATAAATTTCATGTGTGCTATTATGCTCTCGAAGAAGCCAATTTTCACCAGTTTCAGAACCATTCCGACACAATATCAATGAATCTATCTCACTGTTCAAGATGGTCAAACGGAGAAAAATTGATACGTTTGAGAGCGTGGGTGACAGTGTTTCTTTGTCGAAGGACATTAGTGTGCAGGTTCTGCTGTACCATTAGTGGAAGAACTCCAGTCAAAGATCTCACCCAGTACGGTCTAACTTGTAAGTTTGAGTCTATTCAGATTACACAGTTATTCGTGAGTAGTTGGGTGGGAGTTGAACCGGCCATTCTTCAAATTTGCATTTCCACGCGCAATCCTCAGTTCATCAAGTCAATGGTATACTCACAGTTTAGGCTCGGACAGAACGGTGGATGCGCGCCTCGAGTGAGCTCTAATAAGAGTGAAACTGCAGTCTAGTGTTTCTGAGTAAATGGTTGACTGGTGGAATTGAGGACAGTGTGCTAGCTGCTGATTACTGGGTGGTAACCAGTCAGTAGTAAATGCGTAATCATCCCTGCTTGGGGAATCATAAAATGCTGCTGCTCGTCATAGGAGACAGGTTTTGGGGGCAGCATAATTACACACGGAAAAAGTATGGGTAACGAAACAGTAGGGTAGACCTCGCAATGACGTGGATATCTATGTTCAATTCTCATTCGGATCTGGGGCTGCTTACCTGATATTGACGAATGCCAGCCTAATTACCTCCTGGTGTGTATCGTTCGAACGCTTCAGATTTATCGATTGATATTTTCTAAGACCCTTAAAGGTTTGGGATTATATTACTCATTTCTTATAAAAGCCACGCTGCTGGAACATTCGAAACAAAATATGTTGGAATGGACGCTGTTGCTCTTGTGAATATCTATAACTGTGTCATCCATGCTACTCAAAACTTCACACCTTATTGGTCTGGACGAATTTACGCAGTCGAATCACTATTGGCGGAAATTAATCCGCGAACACGATTACCCTTCACCCATGCGAATGTGACGATCAATCGTTCAATACGGGCGGTGGTGGCTAAGTGGTTACGTCACCAAATTATGACCCGGAGGTCTCGGGTTCGAGCAGTGCGCGATGTGATGTGGAAGACACGCATATTGCCACAAGAGAAAACCCCAGTAGGATGGATAGAGAGCCCCGGGACAGTTGGTTTCCGTTTAATAATCGATCAGTGGGGTCTCAGAAACCGATTGGTTAGTCAGCACGCTAATTATATAGGGCCGAATCCCAGGTGCGGCTAGCGTGTCCTTTGGTTGAGTCGGAACAAAGCGCTTAACCGGCTTCATAGGTACAATGACAAATAAACGTGAATGTGAGCGCGATAACAAAAGGTGGAGTCAATTAAACATGTGATTGCAAAATACGATTCGAACGGCAAATAACGGCCCTAAATGTAAGGATGGTAACGGTATGTATGCAGGGTAGTCACACGGGTTGGCAGTTTGCATAAATTAAAATGTCATTTGATAATCGGAGGTAATCAACATCTCCCGGGGGGTCTCATTCAGATCCTTTATGGTTTCTATTGATTTCGCGGATGCTATCCTCGATAACCGGCTTGTCAGAAGCTTTCGGAAGATGCAGTTGACTCACGTTTCGGTGGTGTGTGCACGTAACCCGTTGGCTAATTCTGTCATTGAATGAAACAATTCGGTCCATCGTTGCCTTAGTCCACTGTTCCCTGGATATGTTCTTGGCGACCCGACGAATCGAGACACCGACAATTAAACTTTTTCCATGTCTCAGCTATCGATGAATTGTTTGTAAAGTGGGAAGCATCCTCGATTTCAGCGAGTCCGAAGTTGTTCAACCGAGACATTAACCGTTCTCTGTCGTTTCCTTAATATCGAACCATTCAGATGCGAGGGATTGTCCGAAAGGAGTAGTATTTGGTGTAAGAAATCACATTCAGCAAAGCTTTCTTGTTCATATTGCTTCCAACCTAAGCGACCAGTTAACGATCTTTCACCATCTGCCTACTTGTTACATACCAGAGGATACGCCGAACATGCCACGCAAGGCACTCCCACACGTCAACTTGATAACTGACCGTCGATGCTGAAATCTCAAATTCACGCTCTAAAATCAACAAATTCTTTAGGATTTGTTCTCCGCGTCATGTCAACAGACACTTTCTAACATTGGTTTATGCCGCTTCGAGAACTACTTCATTGTCCCATTCAAATCGAACAAGAAGGAATTCCACGGTGGTTGAGGGATCTTTAAAATGAATACAAAAATAAGTCTGACAATTTGGTAAACAACGGTGTTGATTGTTGTTTTTATGGCTCAGGTAGTATAGCTTGATGTTCATTTGTTCGCCGAGCTTGACAATTGTATTGCAAACTTTTCATCACCAATCAAGGTGACATTCTCAATGCGGTAACTGGGTGAGCGCTTACGAGTGTTCCTTTCACCATATAATTCGTTGAGTGATATAGACACATGACGTTGCCTAATTGACTGATGTTTGTTCCCATTGTGCCGATAGTGGATGAGGTGGACGCGAGCAGTCTGACGACTAGTCGTTGATCGATCAATCTAAGTGTTGTGACGTGTGCTACAAACCATCTTCTTATCGTTGATTGGTCTTTTTGTTGTAAGGGAGTGTAGACTTGATCGATGTGAATATGTCGATTGGCCGAGTTTTCGGCTGAATGCCAAGCTTCCAGAAATTCTCTCGAGTGCTTGTTGCGGGTCTGATCGACGAATATGATGTTTTCGAAATCGAAATAATTGTGTAGCAGACTCAAACCTCTCATTGTCGACTACGAACACTCCATCAATAACGCCAAACAGTTCCTAGAAATAATGAAGTATGTAACTATTGATGCTGATAAAATAATGGTATCCTTCGATGTCTTCGCTTGATTCACCTCCACAAACCCAGATTTGGCCAGGGAAACCACAAAGGAGCTTCTAGAAGAACATAGACACATGAAACACTCGATAATAAATATATATGCGAGCTGATGGACCTATACCTACAAATATACTTCGATATTGATGGTGAAATCTACGAACAGGTGAAAGGGAAACCCATAGGTTCACCAATTTCCGGATTCAGTGTTAAAGCCATGATGCAAAAAGCTCCAACGGACAAGTCCAACACAACTCGAGCCCAAACTCTCACTTAGATATGTAGATGACACGTTTGTGATCCTAAATTGATCGGAAGTGGACAGAAATTTCAACAGCATCAACAATATTTTCTCGGATATCAAGTTCACCATACAAACAGAAAAAGCTGACGAATTGATATTCCTCGATGTTCTACTAACAAGATCATTGTCCGGCTCGCTAGAAACATCACTAAACAGAAAGAGGACCCACACGGATAACATTCTTGGATAAGCCAATAACCACCTAACCGGTCATCTGAAGAGTTGCTTTCGGACACTTTTAGAAAGAGCCAAAATACACTACAATACTGAAAAGTTTAGACAGCAAGAGGAGAAGTGCTTCTACCCAGTGTTCCACTGCAACGGCTGCACCAAACGCAACTTAGCCAAACGGACAATAACTCAAACACAATAACAAACGGACAACCGAATAAACGAATAACCCAACCGTAAGTGAAGAACATTTCTGAAATGACCAAGAGAATACTGAAGCCATTCAACAATCAAGTCGCGTGTAAGAACACAAACTGGCCGATGGGTTCTCATTGATCTCAATTCACGAGGATCGAGAAGAATAAAACTTCGATTTCGAAAACATCATATTCGTCGATCAGACCCGCAACAAGCACTCGAGAGAATTTCTGGAAGCTTGGCATTCAGCCGAAAACTCGGCCAATCGACATATTCACATCGATCAAGTCTACACTCCCTTACAACAAAAAGACCAATCAACGATAAGAAGATGGTTTGTAGCACACGTCACAACACTTAGATTGATCGATCAACGACTAGTCGTCAGACTGCTCGCGTCCACCTCATCCACTATCGGCACAATGGGAACAAACATCAGTCAATTAGGCAACGTCATGTGTCTATATCACTCAACGAATTATATGGTGAAAGGAACACTCGTAAGCGCTCACCCAGTTACCGCATTGAGAATGTCACCTTGATTGGTGATGAAAAGTTTGCAATACAATTGTCAAGCTCGGCGAACAAATGAACATCAAAAATAGGTCCGTTTACTATCTGAGATGGGATGGTAGCAGAAAAGGAACTGTTGTAACCGATAAACTGGCTTCACTAAACAAGTTTTAACTTTGTTCATCTGAAATAGCAAGAAGCCAACTCCGACGTTTTCGATATGCTCTAACACTCCTTTCATTGATAGCTCCTGGTTCTGATCAATCGAGGGGCCCTGAAAGTAGAGCTGGTTGGACCCAGCTCCAAACCATAAATGGTATTGTATCAAACAGTGTGATCTGTTTCCCAGGATCATCCTAATAAAAGGATTCAGACTGAATTACTGAAAAGCTATCGTTTCACTGAACAATGTTTGTAGCGAATGCTGACTGTTGCAGGTATCTTTTAGATAAATTAATCGTCACTAGGTTTTGGGATTCCACCTTTAGTAAAAGTGAAAGTCTGCCACGTGACTAGACAATATCCAGATCAGATTTTGACTAGTGCTGACGTGTCCTTTGATAATATTACGTCACCAGGCCACTCACTAACCGGTTCGAGAAGAATAAAGGGATTATTGACCTCAAAAATGTCCTACTTCCCATTTCAATCGACCGACTCTGGTATCTTCCTAAGAGAGGAATAGGACACGCATTCCTTTAAGGATAACTATTCTTTTCTCTCTTGATTCCGGTTTTTTTAGTTAGTAGTTCTTACAAACTGACTTGCGCTGCAAATGCCGTGACTTACGACCGCAGTTGCACCATAGACGTGATCCAATCATACTACTTAATGCCTTCAGTAGACTCATCCGCATAAGGTATCTTTTGATATTAATTAATAAAGCAATAAGGTTAGGTAGGTTTCGATCGGCGTGCTAATGCACGCCTTGTAGATAGTGATACAAACTCTGCAGTGGGTCTTCCTATCGTTCAGTCGCCCTCGAGAATAGTATTTGAATAATTTCGGTTCTCGAAACCACATACTGTTTTGATGAAACCATAGGCCCACTGGAGGCAGCTTGTGCAGGCTGGTCCTTATAGTACACATTATGACACGCAGTTATTTCTGTCAGACCTGTCAGAATGTAGATATTCAGTTAGGTCAAAAGGTATTTTTCTAACTTGAAATGAGACCAGTGAGAAGTTGATTCAGTTTCGCGCAGGATTTTTCCGTGTACTGAGCAAATGCGGTGTAAACGGAAAAGCTCAGAAGCACTCCCCTGAACAGCTAGTTTGACATGGTTGAGTCCAATCAGCAATGCGAATTTATCGACCCAACTAATGTCCCGGATTTGTTCCCTAGTTGGTTGAATTGTTTCACCTTACTGATGAGACCCAACCAGGTCGAAGCGGCTTTTCAGTTCACGACTCGTTTGCTTTGTATGGGACGAAATTGACCATGTTGTAATTATTATTATTTTGCTCTGTTTATCAAAATGTGAAACAACAGTCTGCTGCCATATTTTTGGTAGTTATTGTATTGTTATTATAATAACTTCTGTAGGCCTAAATCTTGGTTAAAATTATAGAAGTTGGAAAGCGGGAGAAAAGTAAAAATAACAATCACCGTATAAAAAGATTTTAAACCCAAATCTGTTAACGAAGTCTGTGAATACGTATTCTTTGATAATTAGAATATGTGCTAATGAGGTACCGCAGAGTAATGATAAATGTTTATTCGAGAGGGAACACAGCGGTATTGGGATCTATGAGACGAATGGGAACAGCAGAAAGTTAAATCTGCGTGTAGTGGATGTGTGGAGTCGATACGAATCTTATGTGCAAGCCTCATATATGCAATTTTTCCAGCGGGATTGAAGAGACACGACTAATCATAGTCAGTCCATGTGAAAACAGTTTAAAATAAACAAGTGAACAATGAAGTAAAATCAGGAGAACATACTGGTACACGAATTTAGAAATAATCTATTGGTGAATACGAAACTGACGAAGTTTACGGATATGAACAGAAAGTCGTTGAAGCCTACTGACGATATGTTGAATGTGAGAAGTTCAATGAAGATGTAAACCCCCAGGTATATAATACAGGGATACCGATGCAGAGCCCATGGATATCGGTTCAGATAGAAAAGTAGAGCATGCTAATGTAAAGAGACATCTACCTGTACCTGGTTTGTTGGTTATCACATACAGATTCCAGAATGTTTTCATTTTTCGTCACAACAAAGGATCACTTCGGTTCCCTGTGTCAATTTTTTGTTGGAGATTTGATAACTCACATTTGCATTTCGCTTCGAAAGCGAAACCAACTGTCTTCATTCGATATTCCATTATCATCGCGATATATATTATATTATCATTGCGTATCACATAATCACGCCTACAAAAGCCTCAGTGTGGCCAAACTGGGTAGTGGGTTGAGTTGTAACCGGTCCTCCTTCGTTTCCTCCCCACGAGATGCACCCAGATGACCGAGTGTCTCAAATAGACTCTACAGATGAANCCCATCAAAATCAATGAACGGGCGATAACCGGTCGGTGAAACACTTGAATTTCACCTAAGGCGGTTGGCTACAAATTCTGATTCTAAACCGATTGTGAAGAAACGTACGAACCACAAATACCTTCCTGATTTTGACAGAGGTCATCGGCCCAAATGAACATCAAGGTGTACCATACAAGTTGGACGTTCTACAATGTCCAAAGTGCACATTATTCGATTAACTGGCCACCAATCCGCAACGGATTGCAGTTTTCAAACAACGCCTCATCACCTTGCGGGTCAGAATTTGGCTAGTCAAAGAGTTCGGCTGTGAACTTCTCTGGAGTATTAATCTGCTTCGGTGGAGAAATCCAGCGTTTTCCTGCTGACTGACAGCATATACATACGCACATACATATATATTTAATAATAAGTAGTATGTGAATGACTGAACAACATTTCCCTCACAAAAACATTGAGTCATTGCATTGATTCTTCAGTGGACTGGCTCTGAAAGAGCTATCTATCCAAACATCACCCGGTGATGCAAACAAAGTTATTGTGTCCAAAAGATACATATATATATATATACTAGGAAAATTTGAAATAACATGCGAATATCTTAAAATGATAGCCAGACATCTTAGAATGGTATTCAAATATCTTTAATTGCAAAAGGTATACATTACCTCTGCTGGTAGGACTATAGTTGCAAACCTTATCAAAGCAGGTTACCCAGTGTGGCTCAGTGTTGTAAGATCTACTTGGATCCGCTTAGAACAATACTGTCACCACAACATCATAACAGTTGATTACCCATTGGCTAAACGTTTTAACACAAGTGATCTTTGAATTCGAATAGGATGTGTTTTCAGGACCCGCTCAGTGCCTGCATATAAGACCAGGGATAGGGAAAAGATGATTTTACTCTATTTTTCTATTTATTTTTATAACATTTGGATTTCTGGATTTCTGCGCCAAAAAAAATCATACCGCATCACCGGTTATAATTGATCCTCATCAGTCCAATTTTCCATATCCCACTACTTTCTAGCTATTTTCCAAGGTCATTGATGGCCAGTCCCCAGACTGTATATAAACGGACGAGTTGTCCGCTGTCTTCGCATTTACGGTCGAGCAAAATATACAACCTCGCCTGAAGGCTTGTCTTCCGTGTTCTCTCTGGTCGGGTTTCAGGGATCGTAGTGGTTTTACGGAGTATTTCCTTACGGTTCCATTTGGATTCGCGTTGGGGTACCGCAGTCTGGCTTAACCGTGTACCATTCAATGGGTCGTACGGTTCTGTTCATAGTCATTACTGCAACACGTATCGTTGGGTCACAGCCTGTACTAGTCCAGTTGTATCATCCACCCCAACGTTACAACAACCTGTCATGTGTTGACACAGTGTTTAGCATATCCGGTAAACTTTGACTGTGCAAGGCAGGACTGCTATAATCACACGGCAGGATTACAACAAGGGTGACAACAAGAGGATCACAAACATCACGAACCGGTGACCAGACGATTTGATGTCATGCTGAGAGATTCCAAGTTGCGCAAGTCGCGCAGAATGATCCGATCAGATCACAGAGACGGTCAGAGGAAATTAAATCGTTTCAGGTCACTGGTAAGAGGGGACAGACAATGTGAGATGATGGTGCAATCGCAATGTATATATAATGTATAGTAATATTACTATTATATATACCATAGTACTCTGACTGGTTTGACAGATTTTCATTTATGTTAAATATAATGTTACAAAAGCACACCCAAAAGGTTGGTCTCCGCATGTACTCTAGTATACTGCCAGAGGAGACCGCAACTTTGAGGCTTGTGGTGACGGGTAACATATAATTGGCAGAGAGATGATAAAATAGCACTATTGGTGACATTCACAACTTCATAGATCTTGGATCAGCAGGAAATGAGAACCTTGAGGAGACCGAACTAACCCGGACTGCGACTCAAACAATTTGAGTAACATTGGGTTTTTCAAAACCCTCAGTATGGTCGGTAGTTGTTGTCTAGGGTTGCGGCTGGTCACCCTTCCATTGCACCTCGCGACATACGCATATTAGACCAAGCGTCTTGAATAACATCGGTTAAGGAAGCGCTACTTACTTCCTGCTCGTAGCTGAGGTGTTCTCCACCGAAGTGAGAGGACGAAAAGCTGAGACCCGGGACCATAACTGGGTTGGTGAACCACTGGTAGTTCACCCAGGACAGTTGGCAAAACCCTGATTCCAAACCAACCATGAGGAAGCGTACGAACCAAACACGGCTTCCTGGTTGTGGCAGTGGTCACCGGCTCGATTGGGCATCAAGGTCCACTGGGCACCTTGGACGTTTGACCCTGTCCGAAGGACGAATGATCCGATGAACTGGATACCGGCTTCTACTGGATTGCGATTTTCACACACCGCCCCGCAGCCTTGCGGGTCAGATTTTGACTAGCCAAAGGATCCGGTTGTGGATCCCTCAAGAAAAGTTTTTGCCTTGGCCTGGGCAACCCGGCAATATTCTGCCCACATGCAAATCATGGAACATTCTTCTTTTTCATAAAGATTTTTGTATTGTGATTTGTTTGGCACACAGTCTGGCTTCAGACGTTTGTGAAAATATAACTATATACATATATACGATTTTACATTTTACTGATCAGTGATCAAACCAGTAACTGGAAACCGGGTGAAAATACATCAAACTTCCATTTTTTCGGATGAAATATGTATGAGTTAACTTAAGTAGCCCGGTTAAGTGGGATTCCTGAACTCAAGTGAAAAGCAAACACAAAGAGTAAATTACAAAACTACGCATCAGTTTCCTCGTAACCTC
>UZAN01043010.1:18181-31937 GCA_900618425.1 Echinostoma caproni
CGTAACCTCGACACTCTCACTTCCCTTGACTTTGAAGTACAGTTCACTTCAAACATCGGTTTGGGATATTCAAGAATCACAATACCAGGATAATCTCATGATTTATCGGGATACCCCATTCATCCTATTGGTTATTCTTAGACTGTCTGTGCTAAGGGCTCTTTGTTTGTTGACAAATCTTTCGGAGTAGACTCCGTCCCTTGATCAATGAATGCTTCACCGGAAACGTGAAACGGATGATTTTCCAGAATTGCCTCTTTTGGTTTATAATCTATCATTCAAAATGTGAGTTACTCAATACACTTGTCGAAAGTTGCCTAAGCCAGATTTGGAAGAGATGCAAGAGGCCGTGGTGGCCCGGTAGTAATGTCACTAAATCAACACCCCGGAGGACGAGTGTTCGAATTTCACCACCACCACAACCACCTGACTTTCCTCGTTGCGTGTTGTAAGGCCGCTTCTCCCTTCCTGAACATTTTAGCATTGTGTATTCAATAAAATGAAGTAAAAATGGAAAGAAGATGAGTAGAAAAAAGAAAAACAAGACTGTTTTCCATTTTCCGTTTGTTTTATTTTCATCAATGATCGTCCGCTTATCTTTTCACATTTGCTCTCACGTATTTTTGCTTCATCACTCATATCTGGGTAGTCAGATCAGATCATCCTGTTCAAATTTACACTTTTTGTCAGATTATGATATTTTGCGTGAAACCCTCCTCAAATTTCCCAAAGACATTATTTACACCTTAGAAAAATCTGGTGTTTCACTTAGGTCGATTGTGTTCTACTCCCGACGCCCTGTTCAACAAAAATTCCGTAAAATCTATTGATGTAATACCAAGAGACTTGCTCTGACATAGAGTTGGGGCAGAATTCGACATCCCTCTCAACGTCTTCGGGAAACTAGATAAATTTATCCCAGTTAAACGGACAATTGTTTATGTTAGCTACCCCCTCACTTCCTCCGCAGTCATATTTCTAGGAATCGTTTAAGAGCAAAAAAATGTGACGTCATTTAATAACCATCTGTCGCGCCTTCAACATCCATTTCGAAGTGTGCGCCTTGAGGAACTGTGCGATATAGACACGAGAAAACACCGAGAATCCCGATCAAGTGTACCGGATATCGCTGTTAGAATAAATTTGTACAAGAACCCCACAGTCCCTTACTGGACCCGTGTTCGTCTGTGGCCAGAAACGCCGGAATCCGGGAATCGTGTGCAAACAATCACATCTGGAACTGCTTTTTCAGCTTGTTGTTCTACGGGTTGATATCTATTTCTACTCTTTTCTCGGTGACATATGACCAGTGATGACCAATGACGTATGACCAGTGACGGCTTTCTGCTGAAATTTAGTTCTGAAAAGTTCAATAAAACCCTATTACGAATATTATTATTATTATTATTACTATTACTAGCATATGCAAAAATGCAATAGTCATATTTTTTTCCATTCATCATATGATCTGCAGACGTCTGCAATTGTTCACACGTTCCATTTGCTGACGTCATGCCCAATGCCGCGTCCACAGCTGTAAGATTACAGTTTTCACTCAGTTTGTAAAATACAGCAATATTTCTAAAGAAAACCGCTTTGATGCATTGTATTTTTAGAGAAGTTTTATTTTCACAAATTCCTTTCTTTCTTCCTAATCACCCGCTATATCCAATTCGTTTATCTGCGTAAATTCAGAGACCAAACGCCCTGGGTTTAAAGGAACGGAAATTCCGAGTGAGCATGAATTGTTGTGAACAATATTTTGAGGAAAAAAGTTGTAGAATCACAAATGGTAACAAACAAACGAAAGTGAACATCGCATCTACGAAATCCTATGAAAGGACCTAAATCAAGAACGGGCCGTGTTTAAGTTTAGTCGACAGATCAAAATCATTGATGTTTCACATAGTATTGTTCCAGAGTGAATAAGGGAATCGGTTGATTTGTAACCAACATTCATAGCCTTAGATCCTCATAGGAATATTTGGATTAGCCACAAAAAAATAAAATCAAACGCAACAACAATTTTCGGTTGACGAAGTTTCGACCATTAACAAGCGAAAATCAACCAAAAGCGGCGAGCAAAATCATATCCATTGGAGGTGCACGAAAGGCCGCTACGGAAACGTGAATGTAACCCAGAGACCGTAGAGAAATTCAGTGTGACGATCTTCAGAGTGTTCTAACATATTTATTCCATCCTTTGTGATCACTTAACACATTATCTAATTTTTTTCTTCAACATATTCTTCCCTTGGGAGACATCACGCATTCGCTGTGACCGCATCTCTTCCCCCCGTCTGATACAGTTAAGTTGAAGCGAAAAAGGGGCATAGAAACTCAAAGGTCAAAGGTCAAAGGACAAAACTCTTGTTGAATGTTAACAAAGGCGAGATACTTAGACTGAACAGCATTTATACTCGCACACTACTACACAACCAAGCCTGCTGGGAGACCTAGAACACCATCGAGCAATTCAGACAGGTCAAACCTCGCTCATGTCTCGGACAACAATAGACGTTGACATTCGAAATAGAACATTTTATAAGGGAACCAGCAACGTGGGGACTGGGCTATCTATCTATCGACAGCAAAAACACACCAACCTCAGCGGTAGGGAACCGTTCATATTACTCAACAAAAGGAGTTTCAGAAGGAGTTACGGAATCGCAAACCCAATAAACCACTCGGCCCAGTCAGGGTAGAGGCTAACGTCCTTGAGGAGTGACCTCACACACTTTCACCAGTGCTCACACTTCTGTTTAAACAGTGCTTCGCAAAAGGACTTATGCCTTATTGTTGGAAATTTGCCTTCATCACTCCGATGCCTAGGAGAGAAATCTTTGTTTTGAAGTAGCGAGATTTCCCGTGAAGTTCTCTGTCATTTCATTGTTTCGTAAAATACGAAGTCCTAACTTTCGCTATCAAAAAATAACAAGAAAATAAACCTTCGCATCCGTTACACGCGGATTTCATAAAGTGTGTGCTCTCTTCCCCAACTGGATCCGACTACGTGACTATATATTTGCTCGCACAACCGCCTACCGGGTTTCTCTAGTGCATAATCTTGCCCGATTTCTTGACAAGTCGGGACGCATTGTTTCTGAACTTGACTCACTTACATGACAAATTGTTTTACCCTTGCTTTTCTCAATTCTTGTGTAATCTTCCTTCAAATTCAAAATTTTATTATCAGAAAACAAATTACAAAGACTTCGCTTTTTCAAATCCCACTGGATGTTTACACCTTGGTTTGGAACATGATTCACAAGATCACAGTTAGTCCATGAAAGTAAAATAATGATGTAATGTTTTCGACGAGCACATGAGAATATATCATGTAGTTGAGTGTTGAAACATGGTGTTTGCCAGAGCATCATCAAGCTGACGCTTGAAAGGTACTAATGTTGGCGTGCAGAACGTGTGAGGTGGTAGAGAGATCCATTTGCTGCACACTCTGACTGAATGAATGGCGCCTGCATTCGAGACGGCTCTTTTGGAGTGCCAACTTCTGCGTTACTCGATTCTACTTTGACCATGTGACTGCTGAATATTCAACTTAAGGGATTTATAAAGCATGCGCTTGGCTTGACTTGATTTGAATCCCAGTGTTATAATTCCACAAGGCGGTGCCTGGTCGAGGATAATCGCTTATTGCAGATTACAGTTGGGATATCACGAATTTCAGATACATAACACAGATATCTTATCTGAAACATGCCATCGCAAGGTCCAGTAGCCCACCGGGCAATGAACGGAATAATTGGTAGTTACCCTTTTGGACACAACAGTTGGCCTTCTGCAGTCTTGTCAATTCTTGATCGTTCAAGAAAAACACCAACCGCACTATTTTGCATACTACTCACAAATATGAGTAGTACCTCACAACATTAGTCGTCAACATTTGGCTCACATAAATACTTGATTCACTTACGGCAATTAACCTTGAAGGGCTTGTTTGCGGTGAGCTTGAGTGCAAATCATANAATCATAAAGCTCAACTCTGCGATGCTCCCTTCTGTTGCTGAATCGCGATGCTATTCACTCGGTTTATGCCGTATGTGTGGACGAGTGTGCATTCAAACTTCTTCAGGTCACCTAAATGATGCACTCAAATTAGTTACCCAGTCTGTTATGTCTCCAATAGGGCTTTCCGCGACCGAATCGCATTCAAGATGCAGGCTATACGATGAACACCATTTCCAGAACACCTAATGAAGATGAAAGCAACTGAACTTCAGTTCACACCTTTCGCAAAGCTCGTCAAAGTCATTCGGAATGAACGAATACCCGGATGATTCAGTCCGACCGGAGGTACTCACAGTTACACTTTTACATTTAACAGGTGAATTCGTCATGTATATAGCAAATGAAGCAATGAACAGCTGTTTCTAACTGCTTGTGTCTCTCAGCACAGTACGCGAATCCATCGATCCAACTGGGGATCGCGAACCCGGGACCTCACAGGCGGAACGCAAGCATGCTACTCACTCGGCCACCGGCCCACTGATCAGACCTTTTTTATTTTCCATTTACANCCCATCTTCGCGAGCTTCTTGTGGGCCACGGACCTCACTCAGCTCAGCACTAGCCTCCGGGCTTAGGACTCGGTTGGAAACATTCACAACCTGACTACTTGTTTCATGTGAGTAATGGAATATTTGATTCAATTTCATGGGTGAATTCGTCGCGTATATAGCAAATGAAGTTNAATGAAGTTGGGTCGATGGATTCGCACGTTATGCTGATGAGACCCAACCAGGTCGAAACAGTTGTCTAGTGCCTCCTTACTTTTCACTGTACGCTTCATTTGTTATATAAACGACAAATTCATCTTTGAGATTGAATCAAATCCACCATTAATCGCATTTTTATATCTCGATCTGGGCTTGTGTTATACGGTTTGGTCTTGAGCAGCATGACTGTTAAATTGTTACCCTTTAATACATGCCCTAAAATACGGTATGTTTACTTAACTGTATCATATGACGAAGTGGAAGAACTTTTGGTGTGCAGCTGTTTTCGATCTCGCCGCTGATTTGAATGTATGGCAATTAGTCGCGTCACTGTAATCGCCGACTATACGCATGAATAGTTTCCAAACAGTCGCCAACTTCGAGTGGCACGGTCGCTATCGAAGCTGAAAACCGATGACGCAATGAGTTTGGAATCATTATTTTTCATGCGTCCTCCTTGTGGATTTGAAAGCTGTCATGTTTCCAAGTTAACGTAAAGTGTACAAGAATAAGTGAATACGTCAAAGTGAACATAAGTATAAATATTCGACCGATAGAAAGGCAAAAGACAATGACAAGAACTAAAATCCAAAAAAATTTATCAAAGAATCTCGGTGGTGGTGATCGGAGTCGAATGTCATGCGGTCAAAACCGAAATCGCTGACCCAAAAGCGACCTTAGTTTTCACCTGATCGATTTATCTATCGATTGATTGATTGCTCGTTCGATTTGCTGATTGTAAAAATGATGAAAATATATTTTACCCGCTGGATGAAATGAAAATTGAATGGAATAGATTACAATTGTCCCAAAAGTCAAATCACCTGTACCAATGCATTCCGGTCGCTATGATCAGCATAGGCAGAACCGGCGTGATCAGTTTCCGTGTGGTAAGGCAGGCGAGTAAATCCTCATCCCAAGAATGAATCGCCCTGTACTGTTCCCAGTTATTCGGATAGATTTTTACTGTGGTTAAAACTCAAAAACAGCACAAAATTTGCATGTTGCTTACCAGCTATCATTTCCTATTTCATGTGCTTTAAAAAAGATAAATTTCATTCCCGGAATAATGTCAACGATTTTCAAATCCTTATATGAATTGTGGCCCATGAATGAATTCTTGTTTGTGACCACAAATTGACTAGAAGGGAACCAAGGAAATCATTTCAGACATTTCGAGGTCACAAGCTAAAACATTAGCAGATTCAACTGGTTCGGTTCTAAAGAACTGGGATATTAAGTTCTCATTCCCTTTTCGTTCTTCTCGAGATACCCCTACCTCGAGATACCACATATATCTCACCAAATGTATTTTCCAACCACTCAAACATTTTTCACTTCATATATTCGCACTTGGTTTACCAAATCATACATCATGATCCGATAGTTTTTTGGCAGTGCATTAACTATGGCGCGTATTTTAACATTTTATATCAAAGCTTTCATTGGTGCGAACAGTTAAACCAAAACGGTCTCACAGCGGGTCAGATATGTACGGGGTTTGCACAAAACAGATAACACACTAAATGACTCCTCCTCTGTTTGCTAGTCCATCAGAGATTCCGTGATTGAATCTGTCATGAATTTCATTTTGTGAACAGCCGATTGTGTAGACCTCATCGATCTTCACCCCATACACGTTTCTCGGATGCAAACACCAAAAAAACGAATCACACTGTGAACATCAATCCTCAACAACGAGGGTCACGAGACAAACACGAACTTTGGGGTCACATTTGACGTAATGCACACACACTGTTCAGGAAAACAGATTTCCATAAACTTTCTCCGTCGTTTGCTTGGTAACGAACTACAGGTTGTTCTCTCTCTCTGTTTTTTTTTCATTTTTGTTGTTTTCTCAAACAAGATTTCACACAACTAAGACAATTTGTAGAATTGTCTGGAACTGTATGGGTGCGGCGCATCACAGACTGATGAACTGTAGCAGCACAGACAAAACCGCCTTTTGTGAACAGTAAAATCTGATTTGTGCACAAAGCATCCATCATAGAATATGGAAAGTGGAGGGACTGATTCGTGAACACCACTCCGGTCCGGTTCGCATGTGTCAGCAACACGTAAACGTGCTCAACGCAAACAAAACCGGTCGTGCTCAGCGCTCATCATAATCGTTAAAAAGATGTGATTCTTTTTCTTCTTTCAAACTGAAATGTTCATTCTTAGGTGTCTTTCCTATAACAACCGGTCAATCTGAACGAATGATCCAAACCAATCCCGCTCAATGAATGGGTGTGTAACAGGAACCCAGTATGATCGAACGCGGAATGCCACTCTCGAGACCGATCGGATCTTGCAAAACTAAAGGGAGAACAAAGTAAAGCTTTACCATGACAGGGACATTAGATACGGTTCTGTGTGTCAACCAGGTTACTATTTTATCAAACTCAAAGATAAAACCCAAGAAGGGTATACAACTTTGGCAGAATCTAAAATGGCATAGTAACAACTTGTGATTGTTTCCAACCAAGTCATAACCCCGGAGACTAATACTGAGATGAGCGAGATCTGTTGGCCTGTAAAAAACTCGCAAAGATGATTTGTGCTATATCGTGTAAAAATGAAAAATAAAAAAGGTCGGATCAACTATCCGATGGTCGAATGGGTAGCACGCTTGCCTATGAGGTCCCGGGTTCGCGATCCCCAGTTGGATCGATGGATTCGCGCACTGTGCTGATGAGACCCTAACAGGTCGAAACAGTACTACTTATTAGTTCACGCTTCGTTTGACATATACACGACGAATTTGCCCTTGGAAATTGAATCATATCTTTCATTACTCACCTGAAATTATCATTCCACATTTGAGGTCCAAGCTTGTGAAATGTAACACTCAATGCGCTCCGTGTTCTATGTTCATGACTGAACAATCGTGAGAGATTCCGCGGGGGTAAGTAGTCGAAAATCAAGTGAAATGAGCAAGTAGTGTGATTGAGGGGGATTAGATCAGTATGTAAACTGGGACCACATTGGAACTTGTTTGAATTGCACCATCCCGCGCCTACTATTTGCCCATTCACCAAGGGAACAATAACCGATAAGCATGGTGGTCATTCAGTGTCCAATTTCGGTACAAGTGAATGTAAACAGCCCGTTCAATATTAGAATGACATATGCAGCATTATTGTACCTCGTAAATGACGGATTATTCTATAAGGGATCCAAATGACTTTCGGCGTGTTCGTGAATTCTGTTCTACAGTGCTCTTCGTGTCCGATTACCGACCGGAACGAAGATCGTCGTTTGATCCATGCATGGAATTGAATCATTTTATCCACAACACATGGACCACATGCTTTGACTTAATGACCTGGTTTCCCGCGACCAATGACCTTGAGCATCGGAATAAGACAACGCTGGTACAAATGAGGTTGCTGTGGTTTTTTGTATTTTGGCTTCAGCGATCACCGACAAGCAAGCAACGCGCGAGGTAGAATAAGAGTTGACGCATCATCCCTATCAGCGAGGTTAATAAGCAAATGTGGTCGTCGGGTGGTGGTTGTGTTTACACGCATGCACGCACGCACGCACGCAGGCACACACACACTCACATACGCGTTCGGCGGAAAATCATTGGGGAATTTCATGTACAACGACTTTGAGCTGTTCTTTTGTGTGTGTGTGTGTGTGACATTAGAGATGATGTGTGCTCTGGAAATAGATCATTGTATACATTACACCAGACAGTGCATAGGTGTGCTCGTAAAGTTAGGCGGCAGGATCACATTTGATGCTCGTGTGCAGTCTGTTAGACTCCATAAGTAATGTACACAGTATAAAGAAGGGGGCTGAAAATGCGGATCCGTCGCTGGTTGTGATCGGTTTACACAAATGTTTTTCGCTCCATTCACACACACACACACACACGTGTGAAAGTAACACCTAGGTCGCAGACATGTGGTCCAGACGAGAGATTTTTATTTCGATAGGTAGGTATCACAGTTTGCGGTAGGTTGCAGCAGAAGGCTGAATAGTTCTCGTAATATAACACAGGACGTCTCTCTATCCTGGCTTAGGACATAGAAAGTGCTCCTACGGTACTTTCTACACTTGAGAATTAGAAGAGGGAGGAAATGCGACTTAGCGTACCCGAGGATGACGATTGTGAAAAGAAAGAATCCGGGGGGGGCTGGTGGCTGAAATGAGCGGGAAGAGTTTCCCCGAAGGGGGGGGTTTGGATTCCGTTGAAAAACAAAAATAACAGAAATAATAAATGGTAGTAGAAAAAGATGTAAAAGGAAGAAGAAGTAGAAAATAGCTAAATGGAAAATGAAAGCCAAATAAACAAATCCGAAATCCACAATCTCCTCAGACTGTTCCCACTGTCGGATGATGATGATGCGGATGTGCATGAGGATGAGGATGATGGTGATGATACCAAAACGACATAAGACTGCCTCCGCTGGTGACTGCCTCACTCCAGCCGGAAACCAGACAATCGGATGGGTGTTGTGGTGTGGCAGCTTTTATTTCCGATTTAGCTGATGATGAATCCAAATTTTGTTCACCGGGTGCCTTTCCGTGTGAACTGACATAGCCTTGAAGTAGGGGATGTCGATTAACAATTGCATCATCCTCGTGATAGACCAAACATTTGTTTGACTGTAAATCAAACGTGACACGCGAGAACTTCTGTTTCGGTCTGGTCGACGTGGTCAAACATGATGGACGTGGTGCGGTACTGGGATAGGTGGATCTCGGTACGACCGGACTCTCAACGTGTTTGATCGGTTGTTCCGGTCCTAAAAATGGCAAAATGAGTAATGGATAAAAATTGATTGATTTGAATTGACTATCCTTCGAAGTTCATCTTCATGCACAATCCTCAGTTCATCGATTCAACCATACACTCGGATGCACTATAGACTCGAGTTTCGCTCTTATTGGAGCTCATCAGTAGTGCATATATACCGTCCCCCATCGTCCGAGATTTGAACTCTGGACCCATCGGGCATGGAAGGTGTGTGCGTTAACACTGAGCCAACCAGCTCATGCCATGGCTGAATCAAATTGCCAATTCATGTTTGTTCAGGTGTCATCTTCAGTGATAGTGATAGTGATTGATGGTGAACCTTATGCATTCATACCGAACCAATTGCTAAATGAGAGATGTGTTTTACATTTTTAAGTTGCTCATTGTGTATGTGGGAAACAGTTTTTTTCTCATGAATATGATTATTTTCTGGACAACTGTTTCGTCCTGTTTTGAACTCGTCAGCAGTGCGCGTACCTTTTTGTGTCCCTATCAGGACTCGAGCCAAACAGGAAAGGAAACAGCTGTCCAGTGCTAATTTTGTTGGTTATCACAAACATTTCCATCATATTTGAAATGCATTCAAAGAGTGGGAAATCTCCCAAGGAGTGAAACCCACACGGAAGACCTTCAAGAGTGCCTGGTGTCTCTGAACAATCGAATGAGCTAATCCGAACTAACTTGATACTCTAAAATAATTATTTACTCCTCAATTTTGTGTTTTTCTTTTCCAGCTTCTGCCCACCTCTTGTACGCATGAAGCATCTTCCAATTTTGTTTGTCCAGATTCGTGGGAAAGCCTCAGAGGTGCTCGACCACAAAATTTAATGCAGATGCGTGGGTGGAGGGGAATGCAGTTGAGTCAAACCAAAGTGAATACCGTGGCTAGCTAGCCCTTGCTAGCTATAGTATAAATCAATGTGTACCGTGGTTCAGGTAGAATTTTGAGGCTGACTTATTCAATTAGCCACATAATGCTAAACTAAAAGTTTTTTTGTTTTTTTAAGGGATTACTTAATAACCAGAATGTGAATTTTATTTTTATTTTTTTTTATTATTCCCGGGAAGCACATGCATATAAATGCAGAATTGCCAATTGGGTAGTACAAAACTGATGGACACCGATTGGTGCAGAAAGGAACACTTCTTGTTCCATGAATACGTTCTACCTTGCGGTTACCTTTGAGTACAATCCCTCGGACTAGCTCTCATCTATTTGATCTGAGCATTCCACGGCACAGACTCATGCTTCATGAGTCATGGTAGTTCGATTGACAATCATGCCTCGTCGTGCACACCTGGCGCATTTAAACAGTGTCGTTCGGTGGATAGGAAAAACAGCTGACAGAATGAGACCAAAAATGCGATTTTCATGCCACCCTCGGTTCACGTTCTCTTCGCGAACTTCATAGATTTCAATGTTTTTTTTTGAAAGTCCATCAACGGTACTTGATTCATTTTTCTTTCTGATGATCACCACATTTATGTTATCCTCGTAAAGGTCTCTCGTATTTTTGTTTCCTCATACTACAATTTGTTTGTTGCGGTAGGTACAGGTTAGTGAAATATCTATTTGGAGATTGCGTGCTCAAATCTCTCGACCAACTTCCTCACAGTTGTCGTGCAGCTTCACAAGTGACCGTATCTGTCTTCGTGAAAATCGGTTGCACAATTACTATGGTCCATTTTGTTTTTTCCAAATAATTGCATGGTCAATTGTCAGGAAAAGGGCTGGGACCAATCAGTGATTGCTTGAGATTATCTATACAGGAACGGAGAAGATGGTTGACATGGACGGGATTCGAACAGCTGATCTCTGGTTTCCGGACTGTTTTTAAGCGATCAAACATCGCTGTAAAAAGAAGCCAGGGGTTAATATCAGCAAGCTAGATGCTAAAACCGCATACACGTAGTTAAAAATTATGTGACAACCCGTTGTTGGTATTCGTTTTCGTTTTTTTTAGGCATCCATCCCTTTGAGGTAACGAGTGGCCTGAATCGATACGGTACTCTGCATTCAGGCCGCTTGCGTTCGTCCATCATTGATAATAGTGACTAAGAGAGATACACGTAGAACAAACAGCCCTGAAACTCGTTATTTTATAACGATGCTAAAACGTAAAAGGGACGGTGAATGTATAGTCAGTTTTAAGAGTAAATGTTCATGTGATCGAATTGCGTTATCGATCCACTCACCTGATTGGAGCTAATCGAGAACGCGTTCACCGATGAACTAACTATAGACACTCAGTGTGTGCACTTAGATCGCGACCGAATGGCTTGTCGTACTAAAAAACAACTCAACCGACTTTTTGTGACCAATAACAGGCAGTTCACTCGTATTCTGTGATTTCGCACCGAAAGGTACAACTTACGTCACATGAAACTAAGCAATCGTCATTAGATTCTGTTAATAAGCGACATTTATCCTAGGCCATTGGTGATTTTATTTTAACCGGCAGCTGTTTTAGTTATACCGTCTGCAAGGAGGAAATCTTCCCAATAACAAAAGGGCGTTGATTAGTATCTCTTGTTGAGGAAGCTTTTCTGACCCCCAATGTAACATACATTCACAGCCCAAGTGACTTGCAAAAAAACGCCTCGCTCACCATTTGATCGACTGTTCTCGCCCTCTTCACAAAAATGAATAAATTTCATCTATCAAGGCAGACAAATGAGTGCTCGAACAAAACTAAACGTTTTCGATCCGTCCAGTACTCTCAGTTAACGGCATATCCACATGGTACATAGTTCAACTTGGCAAAAACTACCTTAGATTTTTGTATATTTCCAGTTAGTGATAGATGGTTATAGTATAAGACTAATCAACCATTTTCACTGAAACGTGAGATATATATGTGAGCAATAATGTGCTAGATAGTTGAGCAAAACAATCATTGGGGGACTGTGAACAAAACCCGTAGATTGGCTCATTAAGGCTAGTTGACATGTTCGATGCTTTGTTGTAATTTCGATCCTACCACTATCACATCTATCATGATGGTCTATTTAAGACCATGATAGTGGCTGCACCGAGGAGGATACAGTTTTGATGTATTGTCTTGCTNNNNGTGATTTCTATTCTCTGTATCCGTAGTGCATCGCTCACACCGAAACCTAACAAGAAATGTCAAATTGCTTAGTGCTCTCTCTCTCTCTCTCTGGGATGATAGAGCACAGATAGTAGTCAGTTTAGTGTCCTGTAAATCGACTTCCCTTCCCTCCTCTACTCAAGATCACCATACTTCCCAAATCACATATTAAAATTCATCCCGAATTCATTTTAACGATTTGCTATACGTCAAACAAAACGTAACAGGAAAGTAGATCTTTGAGGATATAAAAAAATACCAAATTTAAAATGATCAATTTCCTGTGGGACCGTTTGATCTGTTTTTGAACGAAACAAAAAATAAATGGGAAAAAGATCAACGACAAAAGGAGCTGAATGTGACTTGTTGTGATTCTAACAAACCACTGAGAGATTCCCATAATAGTCAATTGTTCACACTCTCTGCCGAAAAAACCAAACTATGCACAGCAATCATCTGTTTATACCAACAAACTCCCAAAACGTGAAAGAGCCTTCGTTATTGATCGCTCGCAAGTTCGGCCGTGGTAGGTAGGTCACAGAGGATAGTATTTCCCAGCACTGATTCAACTTACTTTGTCTCCTTTCTGTTTCGAGCAGAACCAGATAATTTACAATCCCGAATGTGATGGAATATTCGAAGTTCACACTCAGCAGAGTATTTTGTGCCTCAAGGTGGCCAGTATGAGTAGATAATAAAGCAGTTTCTTGATGGATACTGATCTAGCGCAGAGGGATATACAGCACTAATAACCAAGGATGTGGTGTGTATGTGTTTGTGCTTTAAGCGATCTGTGCGTAACAGATAACCTCATATACGCCCACGGAATGTATCACGGCAGAGATTTATTTCAAATCCCAAGCTTTTGTACAAACATGTTAACTCAGCCCGAAAAGTCAAACATGGAATACCGGTGCTCAGTTCTTCTGGGAGAGTCACAGCCAATACGATGGAAGCCGCTGAAATGCTGAAGAATCAGTATGCCCGCGTTTTTGCTGCGTCAACTAATGAACAAATGTCCCTCCCTCGTAGGATGCAACAAATTCAACATCCTTCATTAACCACCGCATCATTCACTGCCGAAAAGGTTAAAACAAAGCTATTGGCCCTGAGGAAGAATGCATCGCCAGGTACAGACAATATTCACCCTCGAACCC